>SNQJ01S0036610.1:17001-54836 GCA_010110895.2 Picea sitchensis
AATAACTAGCAAAATCAAGGACTTCACAAGCCACCAAACATTAAACACTAACAAGAGCCAAATACGGATACAAGCTAACTCTAGCATGATTTCTCTACTCAAAAGAAGGTAATTCAATTTTAGCAGCATAACAATACATTCAACCATTCAAGACACCTATCAAAGAAAAAAAAAAGTTCATATAGTTTTCATTGTGACTCTTTGCTACCCTCCCAATATACGGACACATGTGAGCTAGAGCTACAAGCACCTAGGAGCTCAATGACTTTTAACATTCTCCCCTTAGTCATATAAGGGATCCAAGGCTTATTTAAGGACTAAAATAGCATTAGAGGGGTAAAAGGGTCTCCTAAGGTTTTAAGTCATTTCCATTTATCCTTTCAAGTTTCAACCCATCACCAAGGTAGTACACAGTGCTCAACTGGTCTGAATCAGAAGCGGTGAAATATGGTGAAGTGTGCTTACCTTAGCTACACTGGTGAGAGCTAAGGCTAGTAACTGTACAATCAATGAAGTATATGTCATAAAAACACGTCATAACAATCATTTGTACACCCAATTTTGTGGGTGCTCTTGATTACGCTAGTCCCACTACTAGGGTTGGTGTAATGTTCCTGACTTGGCTAGTCTAGGAAACGCTGCTAATGTGTGTGTAGGATTAATTGTTTACAGCATATAAATGGTCATACAAATAACAAATGCGACAAAGGACTGCAAAGTTTATATTATGATATCTCTGCGGAGTACAAATGCCAAATGCGGCTGAATAAAATGAATCACTCGACTAGATCAAAAGACAAAAGGATCTTAGCCGGAATACAATAAGCAAACTAAATGATAATACCCGATAATAGATGAGCACTACGTGATCAATGGATGAGCTGGAACTATGGCAGCTCGCACGGTAACTGCTGGAAGTCCAGAAAGTTCTCCCTGGCATCTATACCTCTTGGAATGGCCTGGAAACTGTCCCAAATGGTGTGCCCTTCTCTAGCTCTCAATCCTGGTGACTAATCGGCCCCTCTGCTGGTGAGTCTGGACCCCGGATGGGTCCCCCTGGGGAAAATGCGCCCCTCTCTCACTGGAAAAATGTGCCCTGGTGATTCCACTGTCGGAATCAGCTGATATGTATCTCAAAATGATCGCCTTGGTTTACTGGGAAATGGGTCGGAAGGGTTTCCCTGAATCCGATCTAATGCTCGCTTGAGAACCCCAAATGTGTCCACCAAAAGTGTCGCACTTCCAAGTCTGGAAATGCGCCCCTCTCTCACAGGAAAAAGATGTGCCTTGCCTTCCTCTCAACTGGGTCGGAGGGGAATCTCTAAACTCTCCCTAGATGGGACAAGTCGATCCACTGAACCTCCTCAGGAGCTGCGCCCTCACCCTGGATAAGTGTGCCCTTGTTGTTGGACCCTATGTAACTGCTGCTGAAGAATGATGGAAGACTTGTGTGATCTTCCCGATGGCTAGGGTGTGTCTCTCAACACCGAAATCAGCCAACTGGTGTCTTCCTCCTGGAATCCACTGAACTATCTCTCTTAAGATGCACCTCTCTCCTCAATGACAAGTCATAATCTGCATAATAATGAATTAGGTCGCTAACCCTTCTCTTATAGCTTTCTTAAACCCTAATTCACTGCTGAAACCCTAAATCACTGTTGACTTATAATTTTAGCTCGTCTATTCTATTTTTAGCTCATAATGACTTAAAAGCGGTTTTAACCATTTTTAGCTCAATGTCACTTTCCAAACATAACACCTTTGACTGGAGTGACCTCTAGTAACCCTGTTTACCCCTTTTTTGGCCCTGGCTATAGTCTAACGAGGCGGTTTAGACCATTAAGCCTCCTCTCTGGAGCTCCTATTTGGAAAGGGACATTACAGTCCTCCCTTCCCAAAATTGCTTGTCCTCAAGCAATACTTGTCCAGGGTGTTGCAACACCTGCTCGCTCTCCCAAGTAGCGTCCTCTACTGGAATCCCTCTCCATCTGATCAAACACTCTCTAATGACCCTGCTCCTTAGTTTCTGCTCCCAGAACTCCAAAACCTCCTCCGGAACCAACTCCAACTGTCCCTCCTCATCCAATGAGGGAAGCTCCTCTGATGTGTTAATGAATTGTCCCACTACCTTTTTGAGGCAAGATACGTGGAACACGTTATGAATCTTGCTCCTCTCTGGAAGCTCTAGCTCATAAGCAACCTCGCCTACTCGACACATGATCCTGTAAGGGCCATAAAATATGGGCTTGAGCTTCTCGGCCCCACTCTTCTTCTGAGATGATTGTCTGTAAGTTTGGAGTCTCAGGAAAACCAAATCCCCAACCTCAAAGCTGCGCTCTATCCTATGCATGTCCACACTCATCTTCTGTCGGTTTTGTGTTGTCTGCAGGTTCTCTTTCAGCAACTTGAGAATCTCCTGACTCTCTATGATCCAATCCTTGGCCTTGGGAGCTCTGCTCTCCCTGAAAACCAAGTCTACCAAAGTGGGAGCATCATATCCATACAATGCTCGGAAGGGTGTCATACCAATGGACATGTGGAAAGTGGTGTTGTAGCAATGCTCTCCTAAATGTAGCCATTTTACCCATGTTCTCTGTTGTCCACCTACATAGTTCCTCAAATATCCTTCAACCCACTTGTTGACAATCTCAGTCTACCCATCTGTCTGAGGGTGATAGTTGGTGCTGGGTGTCAGCTCTGTCCCCACCAACCGAAACAACTCTCTCCAGAATGTCCCCATGAACCGACTGTCCCTGTCACTGACGATGTTCCTTGACAACCCATGAAGTTTGAAGACCTCCCTGAAGAATAGCTCAGCTACCTAAACTGCGCTATACTCTATCGGTATGGCATAGAAGTGAGCAAACTTGGTCAATCTGTCGACCACTACGTAGATACAGTCCTTACCCTGGACCTTGGGTAGGCCTGTGATGAAGTCCATCGATATACTCTCCCATTTCTACTCTGGAATGGGGAGTGGCTAAAGCAGCCCTGCTGAAAGAGCATGCTCTGACTTGTTCTGCTGGCAAGTCACACACTCACTGACGTGTCTCATAACGTCCTGTTTGAGGCCCTTCCATGAGAACTTCTCCCTGATCTATCTGTAGGTTTTGAAAAACCCCTAATGGCCTGCTAGTGGTGAATCATGAACTGTTGTGAGGATCTTCTTCTTGAGCCCCAAATCTGACACCAAGTAGACTCTATCCTTGTAGAATATGACATCATCAATGACCCTATACCTGTCATCCTGTATCTTTCCATCCATCACCTCACAAGCAAACTTGTTCTTGGAATATTCCACTAACAAGTGGGATTTCCAATCTGCTGAAATCTCCATCAAAGAACATGTCGCAGGTCTCCTCGATAGTGCATCGGCCACAATGTTCTTCTTCCCCTTGACATACTCGATGTCGAAGTCGAATGCATGTACCTTCGTCACCCATTTTTGTTGTCGCTCACTGAGGTTCTTCTGCTCAAGAAAATACTTCAAGCTGTTGTGATCTGTCTTGACCACGAATTTGCTGCCCACCAAATATTGTCTAAATTTGGTCAAGGCATGCATGATTGCCAACATTTCCTTGTCATAAAGGGAGTACAACCTCTTGGTCTGACTGAGCTTCCTGCTCTCGAATACAATGGGGTGTCCTCCCTGCATCAAAACTGCCCCGATACCCTAGCCGGATGCATCACACTCTAGTACAAATGGAAAGGTGAAGTCTGGTAATGCCAACACTGGACAAGTGCCCATGACTTCCTTCATGTGATCAAAGGCTTTCTGTGATTCCTCGGTCCAGATGAAATCCCCATGCTTGGTACGATCCGTCAGCGGTGCTCCAAGCTTAGAAAAACCTCGAACGAACCGCCTGTAATAGCTGCACAGCCCAAAGAAACTCCTCAACTCTGTCACGTTCCTGGACGTTGGCCAATCCAAAATGGCCCTGATCTTCTCCTAGTGCACTTGTACCCCCTGTGCACTGATGATGTGGCCCAAGTAAATCATCTCTATCATACCGAACTCACACTTGGACTCTTTGGCATATAATGATTGTACCTTCATGATGCTCAATACCTCATCCAGGTGCCTCATATGCTCCTGCCATGTCTTGTTGTAAACCAAGATGTCGTCGAAGAAAACCAAGACTGATTTCCTCAACTGATCCCTGAATATGTGGTTCATGCAAGACTGGAATGTAGCGGGTGCATTGGTTAGCCCAAATGGCATGACTAGGAACTCGAAATGTCCAAAGTGACATCGAAATGTCGTCTTCTCTATGACCTTCTCTCAGATGTTGATCTGATGATACCCAGAGCGTAGATCAATCTTTGAGAAGAAAACTGCCCCATGCAATTCATCCATCAACTCGTCAATGCGTGGGATAGGATACCGATTCTTGATGGTTTTCTTGTTCAAGGCTCGATAATCAATGCACATCCTCATGGTGCCATCCTTCTTCAGGAACTAAGACAACTGAAAGCCGAATGGAGTCGTGCTTTCCGGTCTCATGTGTCCCCGTAAACTGGCAATTCCTTGATTGCCTTCTCTATCTCATCCTTGAACCTCTAGGATGGCGATGGGGGGTGATCATGGGTTTGACTTATCCTCAACTCAATGGTGTGCTCAAACCCCTATCAGGTGAATTCTCCATGGTGGAATCGACTCAAAAACTTGTTGATGTCATCCCAATGAATGTGATCTCTATATGATCTTTGTTGTCGACCCTCAGATCCTTCCGTAATGATTAAACACTCTCTGACATATACTGCCTCCCATGCGAATATCCTCTCCATCCTCTTGGTAGCGTCACAGGTGCTCCTGTCGGCAGCCTCTTAGAACAACCTTCTTCAGATCATGGTCTACCGAATCCATCTCCAAGGTTTGGTAATTGGTGGTGATTTTTCCCAAGGTAATCATCCCTTTGGACTCCCAACACCACATCTGTGTTTGATAGGTCAACCACATAAATGTGTCTCTCCTTTGTGTAGTTGCCTAACTTTATCTCCAGATTCGGAACTCATCACGAACCTCCAGCTGTGTGGCCATCGCCTCTTGCAACATCAAACCCCTCAAACTCGCTGTCCCCGGAGGTGCCCATCTTGATACTAGTGAAGCATCGATGAAGTTAGGTGACCCCACCATCTATCGAGGCGATTGCCCATTGCCCTGAATAATCCCTCTGATACAGAAGGTATCATACCTGGAACGCACCATAAGAGTCGCTATGATTCCTCCCTTTGTTGGTGTCCGTCTGTTAGCCTTCTCATGAGGTTGTGGCACTATCGGTGGTTGGGTTCCTGCCGGTGTCGGTGGTCTCTGAGGAGACATCTCCCTCGCACATTATAACTCCTCCTCTTAGCTAGTGGATCCTTTGTCTTGCCTCCTCCTCCTCTTGTCCACATTGTCCTTACCTCAATATTAGATCTCCTTGCCCATGCACATGGCACGGGACCCAAGGATCTCTACAGATGAAGAAAAACTTCTTCCTCATAGCTCTAGCCTAGTCTCATCATCCAACTTCTCTTTGCTCTTCCATTCTCTCTAGAATGGCTTCTTTTCTTGATCATACGGGAATGCAGGGTTTGGAAAAGTTTTAGTCTTTGGCATTGAATGCCGTCTCGAGTGCAAAGTGGAATCACCGCAAGGTGGGCTTGTATGCCTTCACCCATCCTCTCAAAAGTCGTGAGTCCCTCTGTGAATAGCATGATCGACCTGGGCTCTGATATATCTATAAATTCCATGACTACCTACTTAAACTCCATGATGAACGCCTCTACTATGCCAGTTTGTCCCAACTGGGCTAGATCCCTGAAGTGGATCTGGGGATCCCTCCTATCAAACTTGTACATGAGCCTATCTGTACTGCCGCATCACCTCCTATAGGGAGGTGATGTGATTGTGTCCCAGCATTACCAGTACATGATGCCACCAATTTTGTTCCTCACCCTCCAAGTGTATGGTCGCAAAATTGATGGCCTCTGTCTCAATCATCCGATTGATCTTGTAGTATGTCGTCTGGCCGTACCCAGCTTCTGGCGGTGCGATGGACAATCGATGAAGAAGGTATGGTGAGTTTACCAACCTTTCGAGTGAAATCAATGTTATGCCCCTAACATTGCGGCCCTCCTCTGTGGCTCTGGGGTGGTTCACAGTGCAGTCCACAATACTAGGCTGGGGTCATGTCTGATGGAATCCGCGACCCAATCTTTGCATACTCCTTGATGCTGCACGTGTCCTCTGCATGGTGGGCTGACCTACGTGCTATGCGACAATTGTCGCTCACGGGGATGCCCTCTCTGGCTGGAAACAAGACGGGAATCCCTGCACCGGAGAGGTGTATGTGCGGGGAAGTGGGTGGTACAGAGATCTCTTGCTGCTCCTAAGTTCCCTTATGTGTTGCATGTGGGGTTTTATTATTGCGGTGTGCTCATTATAGCCAATCTATCAACCACATTATGAGGATTGAGACATAGTCCGTGACTAGCTAACATATAGTTGATAACCTACATGAAAGTTGCGCGCTTCCATGGGGACGCCTTGCCCACTGATGCGGCTCATATCTGTCTCCTTGCATCCTCTCTGCCTCGTGCTCGGCCTCACGCTCGGCCCTTCTCTCTGCTTCTTTGGTAATTGCCTCTTCCTCTTCCTCTGAGCTAGGAGAGAAAGGAGTAAAGCCGACCCTAGGCCTTCTTTCCTTCGCTGTTGTAGAGTGACATATTAAGCCACCTCGTGCTCCGCGACCATCAGGTCAGCCACATTTGCACTCATCGTCTTTAGTCTGGTGGCCCAGGGACTAAAGCTACGATATCCTTGTAATGTTTCTGACTTTGCTAGTCTAGGAAGCGTTGCTAATATTTGTAACGGATTAATTGTTTCTGACATGTAAATGGTCCTTCAATAACCATCACGACAAAGAGTTGCAAAGTTTATATTATGATATCTCTGCTTGAATTAAATGAAATCTTTGGGATATGAATAAAATGAATCACTCGGCTAGATCAAAGACAAAAGGATCTTAGGCCAGGAATACAATAAACAAACTAAATATTAAACCCAATAATAGATGAAACCTTTAGCGCCAATCAATGGATATTTCGAACTATGCCATTTCATACGATGCTTCACTAGAAATTCTGGAAAGTTAAATGCAGGCTATACATCTCGAAATGTCCTGGAAGCTGTCCCAAATGATGCGCCTGTTCAGCTCCGATACAGTGACAGGCCCTCTGGTGAAATTAGACCGAGATGGATACCCACCGGAAATCGCTCTCCTTGGAAAATCGCCCTAAAGTGATTTAGTCAAAATCGGTGAGATGTATCAAAGAGCTGACCGTCTTGGTCCTCTTGGGAAATGGAATTCGAAGGGGTTTCCACTGAATGCAGTGATGCAACAGAACCCAGATGTCCACCAAAGTGTGGCACTTCAAGTCTAGAAAAATGCACCCCGGATGGTCCTCCGAGATCGCGAAGACAGGGCAAAATATAGCCTTGCCTTCCCCTCTCAAGCCGGGTGGAGGGGAATCTTTGAACTCTCACTGGATGGAACAAGTCGATCCTTTGAACCTCCTCAAGTAGCCTCACCACAGATAAGTGCGCATGTTGTGGACCCTATGTAATTCTTTGTTGAGAAGATGATGGAAGACACGACAATGATCTTCACGATGACTAGAATTGTGTCCAACACGGGAAATGTGGCCGTCTTCTTCCTAGAATCCGCTGAGCCTTCAACCTCTCTCACAGATGCACCTCTCTCCCCTCAATGACAGTAGTTAATGCATAATAATGAATTAGGTGTTGAGAACCTTCTCTTATAACAAAATCCTAATTCGTTGTTGAAACCCTAATTAATTGTTGACTTCTAATTTTAGCTCATTCTGTTCTATTTTTAGCTCATAATGACTTAAAGCGTTTTAACCATTTTTAGCTCAATGTCCTTTCGAACATAACACCTTTGACTAGAGGTGACCTCTAGTAACCTGTTTCACCTTTTAAGTACGGCTATAGTCTATTGGTGATTGGACCATTAAGCCTCCTCTCTGGGCTCCTATTTTGAAGGGACATTACAATTGGTCACTCATAGCCATGTACCAAACTAAAGCCATGCAATACATAAATGGAAACAATATATATATTTATTTATGCATCAACAACATAAAAGATGTCCATCTATAAAATGTCCACATATAACCAAACATATCTACTAAGTGGCTCAAGGGGGTCTTACACACATCATTAATAATTCGTTGAGATGGTTAATGTTTGTCATAGATTCGGTCAATGTACTTTATAATATATATACATATATTGTACACAATTTTTCATTACAAAGGTTGGTGAGTATGCTCAATAAACTAAGTATGAGAGCCAAGATTCTAAAACCTATTGTAGTCATGTATGAGCAATCTACCTATTAAGGAGATCTTTTGTTATGTAAGCCTAAGTGTCATGACTGATTATGTGAGCCTGGGCCTATAAGCATCATTGACAGTGAGCCCAAATGCTATGAAGAACTTGGTGCAATTAGAGATCGTTGCATGCGATTCAGACTTGTACTTTGATGTAGCTCTCTATTCTTCTACTACTCCTGATTATGGTTGAAAAGCTCACTAAAATGTTGTGCTAAAAATATCTTACACAATGAAATTCAAAAGTCATACCAACAATATGTTTCACTGCAAATCCCATTCTAATATTTTGAGCCTTTATGGAGAGGTTATTGCTCAAAAAAGAGTGTTTTTGCATTTATATGAGTGAGTTATTTTCTATGGTTAAATGTACTTGTCTATCTCTGCACATGTTAACTTCATCTGAAATTATATAAATGATTATTAACACAAGAAGACCCAATAACCTAAGTATGGCTCACTTGTTAACATTATAGGGAATTGTATGAAATAGGCAGGTGTGCATTGGTATGATTTGTATCTTCCATAAGCGGAATCTTACCGTATTGTATTTTAGCAAATTCAAATATGCTACTATCGTAGTAGGCATTATGTTGAAGAGGTTGTGTAAGCTTAAAATAGACTGGTATCAAAGCTAATAAAATACATTAAGGTTAGTTATGTTTATCAGAGCGTGCAACATGTGATAAGCATTTGTCCTCATAGGGGAGGAGTTGTGCACAACAATTCATTTGCACAAGATAAAGATGTCTTGGTATCAGTCCAGAGAATTTTTCTGAATAGGACAAAATTCCCCCCCACCCTTTCCAACATGATATCATAGAGAGCTATCCTAATCCTAGATATATGAAGACATTCTATCAAAACCATGTTTTACTGTGATAACCCATTAATATTATGACTTTTGTGAAGTCGACGTTGTGTGGAGATTATTCAAGTGAGGGGGGAAATAGTTGTGACTTCTTCAAGCATTCATTTACCCAATTACTCAATTTGGAAATTTCACATTCAGAATAGCATTACGACCAGAAATCAAGGACAATTAGAAAGCACGTAGAAAGTACAACCCAGAAGAAGCAAATGTTTGAGATCACCTTTAGTAGATTATGCACTGATAACTGAAGTTCTTAGAGGAAATGAACCTCATACCTATGAAGAGGCAACTGATAAAGATGAGTGGCACGATTCTACACTGCAAGAGATTGATTCTATTCAAAGGAAATGAACTTGGAGTTTGGTGGAGTCGGCAAAATACAAAAAGGCAATTGGATGCAGGTGGATTTTCAACATTAAGTAAAAACCCAATGGAACCATTGATAAGTATAAAATGCAGCTGGTAGCTAAAGGCTATGCAAAGAAAGAAGGGAATTTGAAGAAACTTTTGCACCTATGGTGTAGATGAAAACCATGAGCACAGTGATAATAGTGACAGCTTATTATAGATGGATGTCAAAGTGCTTTTCTGAATGGGTGGATTGATGAAGATGTCTTCATGGGGAAACCATGTAATGTCATGGAGCCTAGTAAAGAAAAGCTTGTCTATAAGTTGAAAACCATGTAATGTCGTGTATGGTTGGAAGCAAGCACCTAGAGCTTGGTATGTGTGGATTGATAACCATTTTAGAGAAGTTGGATTCAAAATATGTGATGCAGACCCTAATCTTTGTCTAAAGACCACTTCTAGTTGAAGTTTGCTACTAATCATTTTATATGTTGACAATTTAATTTTGACAAGTTCTAACGAAGCTTATATTGAATGAAGAGAGACCTACTTATCTCTTTTAAGATAATAGACGTTAGCATGTTGCACTATTATCTTGGAAAGGAAATTCCACAGAAGTCAAAAGGAATTTTCCTCTCTATCTAAGTATGCCAACAACTTGATCAAGAGATTTAGAATGAAACACTGTCACATCTATGACACCTGGATGCATGATAGATTTCAACCATAGGATTTAAATGCAAAGAAAAAACAACTAGACAATGACAAACTAATATGACAAAGACTTTCACAAATAAAATGTTAGTATTTAATTTATTGGTACAGTTTTTATGTAATGGTAAGAAGACAAGTTCTATTATGATCCTTAACCCAATAAATTGAATCACAAAAGAGATATAAAAAATGCTCCACGCTTCATTAATATCAAAACCCTTAGGTAGGGCACCACCTTACAATTGATAGTTTTATGGAAAGAATCCTCCTGTTCACTTGCCTCTTAAAAATAAAGCAACCTCTCAACAAGCTAAGCTCTAATACAAAATACTCCAATACATGCTCCATGAGGAGGACTCCATCCTTATTTATATATAATAAGATAACCCTAATCATAACAACATCCTTACTACCTAGTGGACCTTCTTTATTGAGGCCACGTTACATTTATTCAATGCTAACTAACTAACTAGTGAAGTTATTTAAGAATAATAATAATAATAATAATAATAATCTATTTTAAAGGTCATGGCCAGCCAACACACCAAATTGGTGTATAGAGACCCCCTTGTTTGTGGGACAAAGGGGCCCACCTCAACCCATCGATTTATTTGGTAAAAGTCCTAGAGGTATACATACCCTACCCCCTACGGATTTGAACACAGCGACCTCTTAAGAGAAACATGTTCTTAACCATTAAGACCCACTCATCTTTGTGCCAATTTTTTAAAGTCACGACCAAGCCAACACACCAAATTGGTGTATGAGACCCCCACTTGTTTGTGGGACAAGAAACAAGGGACCCCTTTGTGCAATGATTTGACTACTAAAATCTACAGAAGTATACATACCCTACCCGGGACCCCCCTCCGCCCAACGATTTGACTGGTAAAGTCTATGAAGGTATACATACCCTACCCCCCTCTGGATTTGAACCTGTGACCTCTTAAGAGGAAACACATGTTCTTAACCATTAGGCCCACTCAGGCTGTCCACTTTACATTGAATGGCCACCATAATTACATTATTATTAGTCTAATGGACCCTTCAGTCCACTCTTACACCCCTAGGAAGGATCCCAACACTCCATTCCCCTTCAAAAAGTGTTGCCCTCAATGCTTGTAGTGAGGATGTACAACCATAAACTAGGGTCCCATGTACAGGTGCTAATCACAATGTTGAAGTAGTCCAAGGAACCGGGGTCCCATGTACAATGGTTGGCTACAAGACTCAAGTAGTCCGAGAATCTTATCCATAAACCTGGGTCCCATGTATGAGTGTTGACCGCCATGTTGAAGTAGCCAATGTCCCCTGTGCAAGCACTAACTATAATGTTGAAGGAATACAATGAGCTCATCCATAAACCCAAGTCCCATGTCCAGGTGCTCATCCTACAACCCAACTAATGACTCCTGAGCTGCTCAACCAATGGCCAAGTATTGTGCTCCAAATGCCCACCGTGGTCGTGTGGATCCAAATAAATAGAATCCAAAATATCATCCACATAGTTGTAAAAGGTTTGTTTTGGAGCTAGAAGGAACACTACCACTAAAGAATATCCAATATGAACACCAATGGTCATAATAGGCTCCCGACTACCCTTAATGATGTTCTCTACATAAAGTGGAGTAGAGTCATCAAATAGAAGGTAAAAGTAGTTGTCTTCCTAGAAAAGAAGACTATCCATGTACCAGTGATCACAAGCATCCTCTAAATCATACTAGACATGTATCTCACTAGGATACTCTCCTCGGATAATAGGATACATCTCTCTAATGATACGACTCTCCTTCAATTCTTTCCAAATTTCCTCCATTGTTTGGAGCATGACCTTCAAGATTCTGACCTCTTCCCCCTGCTCATTGTCATACTTGAGTTCCATTAGGGTGTTGAGGAAACAAATTTTTAGTGGCCCTAATGTCCTTAATACTAATCAAAATTTCTATTATAATATCAATTCCAAAATGCCAAAACCACTATGCATCTTCTGGCATTGGTCTAGCTACAATCTAGCCATCGAAGAAAACCCTAGAAGAGCTTATTTTAAACTAGTGATATCTCTACTTCTCGAACTCTGATTGGAACATTTTTTTTAAATGGGCCTTTTTTTAGGGCAACTTAGATATGAAATTGGTTTCTTTAGATTCTACATAGAAAGCTATAGGAATGGATCTGAATGTCATGCCCCTCTTTTGTCCCTTGAAAAATCTAAAGAAAAAAAAAACAATCTTCCACTTTCTTGCCTAAGAAAGAGCTTCGATACCACTTGTTATGATGCTTAACCAAATAAATTGAATCACAAAAGAGATATCAAATATGCTCCACTTTATTAATATCCAAACCCTTAAGGTAGGGCACCACCTTACAATGATCTTTTTATGGAAGGAATCCTCTCCTGTTCACTTGCCTCTTAAGGTAGGGCAACCTCTTGATGAGCTAAGCTACAATACATGCTCCATAAGGACAACTTTGTCCTTATTTATGGCTAACTAGAGAACTCTAATCATAACCACCTCCTAGCTACCTAGTGGACCTTCTTTAATGAGGCCACATTACATTTATTCCATGTTAACTAACTAGTGGGCCTTATTTAATAATAACAACCATAGTGGACCCAATCCACTTTACATTGAATGGCCACCATAACTACTCTATTATTAGACTAATGGGCCTCTCCCCCGCCCCCCCATTACACCCCTAAACAGGATCCCAACAAGTTCTGCTCAGTTGGCATACACTACTCTAGAGGTTCTCTCTCTCTCTATCTCTCTGCTATTCTTCACCCCCTATCTCTCTCCCTTCTCTCCAATTTGCCTGCAGCCCCAAACTTCCTATCTTCCCTACAAGTCAAATCCCAGATACCCTTTTCCATATTTCTAGTCATTCCCTTTCTCTACCTTAGATAAAAGCCAAAATTAGAAGAATCCCAATCAATAACACTTGAACAGTGAACTGTTCAACATCCAATGTATCATCTCCTACGTTATAGTTTTGCCTTCCATTAACAGTTTGTTCATTTCCTAGTTCTTCTATCTTTTTTAACATCCTTACAATCTTTTTTGTGGCTCAAACTTCCTATAACACACCATTCACATATGATAATTTACAACTATATTTGTGGTTCCACCACAATACCAACTACTCAATACATACCCTCAATATTCCATTCCATAAACTATCCATTTTTGCAAAAATCAGCATCCAAAAACTTACAATTTTTGCAAATTGTATTTGCAATTCCTCTTGATTTCTTTACACCCATAGCCTTATCATACGGAGTTTCCATAATTCTCAATTGGCAACATTCTATATTTGTATGGATTTTGCAAATAATCAAACTATAATTTACCTACATCTTTCTCTGTAACACTAGCTTCATCAATGCTCAAACCTCTTGTATCACACCATTTGCATATGCTAATCCACAACTATCTCTATACTTCTACCTCGGTATGGGCAACTACTCAAGACCCGTAGTCTTCCATATATCAACAAACTATCTATATCCACAAAACTTGAACATCTACATACCTATAACACCCACAAATTGTATCCTTGCAAATCTTCCATGATCCATAATTGCCTACAATCCATCCTTGTGAGGCTTCTACATACCCACAACTTTCTTTGTAAGACATAGCTTCATCAACGCTCGAAGCTCCTGTATCACACCATTTCCATATCCTAATCCACAACTATCTTTGTGGCTCCACCTCCATAGCAACACAACTCAATACCTACAAACTTCCATAACCATTAACTAGCCATGTCCACAAAACTTAACATCCGCAAATCTATGATACTCACAAATTGTATTTGTAGTTCCTATTTATCATTTTATGCGCACAACCTAACGCTGCAGTTCTACCACGTTTCGTAATTGCATACATTTTATCCTTGCAAGGCTTCTACAATTTGTAATTCACACATAGTGTTCGCTATAACAATTGGCTTCATTGATGCTCTTGCATCAACCGACCTCCATTGTGTTCATATTTGTGTCATTCTTAGGCCTTGATTCGTTGTGTAAATTATATTGATGATAGTCTACTTGAACATCATTGTGTAAGTTGTATATGTTGAGTTATAAAGTTGTATTGTGTTAAATTCCAATTAAAGGGAAAGAATGGCTAGTTTTAATGAACATATTTTCTGTGAAGCTATATATGCATGGATACCATGGCCACACATTTTTGAAATGGTTGAAAGTTCATATTTTGAGAAAAAATTAAAAGTCAATGGGCATTAACAAGATTATTGTTATATAGCCCTTACAAAGAAAGAGCAAGATGTGCAATAACTCATGGAATACCTTGAAACTCTTAACAATGTTAATTTTCAAAATTCAATGGCAATCCCCCAATGCTACCTACAAATTCCTAAGCCTATGTCCTAAGTTAGGTATTTTACTTAGGCTATCTAGCATTGGATTGCTAAGTTTATGTTAGCAATTGACACCTTATTGTATGCTTTATGCAACTCATTCAAGTTCGCCCCATCTAGCATAATCAATCATTTTTCTTGGGTATCTACAATATTGGTTGATCCCTATAGTCTACAACAGTTACCAAGAGACAATAAACCCTTGTAGTTTTTGATCATTGATCGTTATATGTTCAAAATGTACCATGCAAAGCCCAATGTCACCAAGGTCTAGGTGGAGTTAGACTACGAGAGAGAATTGAGCACCCATGAGGAAATTTTCTTGTGTGGTTAGCAAAGTTCCATTTGACCAAGCCTCTTGAAGAGAGTCTAAACTCATGCACAAACTTGAAAGGGGAGGTAAGTGCTTTCATAGGTTTAAATGTTTTTTACCCAAGTATGATAAGATAAGATAAGGTAATTTCATTAATTTCCAACAAATGACCACAAAAGTAGGCCAATGAGACTAAAATAGTACATCCAATGTAAGTACAACGTGGGAGTGTGAAAGCAACTTCCCCTGGGTCAATACCAAAAGAAGAACAAGATAAAGAACTAAGTGTCCAGCTAAAAGCTAAATGTTTAGCTAAGAGAAGATATAAAGTAAAGATGCTAGTACAAGAAAGATGCTAGAAAGAAATAGATGACTCTCGATGTTGAATAGAAGAGAGGATGTCAAGGCATGATGGAGCTAGTTGTCGAGGACAAATGAGGGAACCACAAGACAAGCTCCCCATCAGAGTCATCAACAATTTTGAAAAGGCCAATGCAACGATAGATGATATCCTCCAAGGAGTGTTCAAGGCTAAGAGGGATTGGCTAGATGATCTTGGTGAGAGCACGAGAGCAAGGAATCCCAACTCTCCTAACATTCAAGGTTGTGGGTGTTATCACAAAATCTAGCACTTGTGCAAAGCCTTCACAAGGTGCTTGTTAAGTGTAACATATGGAAGTAATTGCCACTGTCACCTTAACAAGTACTTCCCTCATTTTAGTGAAGAATAAAGATCCAACACAAGGGAGGCTTCCCTCGCAACCTCAAGGGATCCTAAAGCAAGCTAGAGGCAAGTCTACGGTCCCCTATCTTGGTTACTTGATTAGCTAGGTCAAGGTTAAGGGCGAGGTTAAGATGGATAAGACAAGGCAAGTTAATTGTGCATGTGTGAGGAATGTGGCTAAGACAACGATGTCTAAAAAAGAAATTAAATGCCCCGAAACACTAGCTAAAAGAAAAGAGAAAAAAGGCTGATACACTAGCTATCAAAAAGAAAATTAATTGATGCAATAAAACTTGAAATAATAGATAGTATAATTCAGCAATGACAAGTTTATAACAGCAATAGTAAATCAGTCCTAAATTAGTAAGAATGCAATGGAAGATATGCCAAATGTTAAGTAAAAGACTATCAAACCATAAGCTAATGATTTCTTGAAAGAAAGAGTATTAAACTAAGTTAAATGAATGCAATATGATGAAACCCTAATGGCTGAAGCCTGAAAATGCAATTAATGCAGCAATGATAATGTTATAGGATGATCCTAAGCTAAGATGCAAGGTGTTAAGCTATAGATGATGAGAAATGAAATGCAAATGCAAAATCCTAAGGTTATCACCAAGTCGTTGGGAGAGAGAAAGCTAAAATAGGGTTTTATATCACTTGCAACAAGAGAAAGATTAGTTCCTTCTTAAGTCTTTGGGCATATGATATCAATGCAACACCTTCAATTGAGGCTAAAAACAAGAGAAGACTTGAAGATAAAAACCCTAGGATTATACAATCATAAGCCTAGGCTTAACCTTCTAGGAAACAAACCCTGGAGTTTATACAACCATAAACCCTAGGTGCCATCCTATTTCTTCTATAGCGTCTAGCAAGAGATCAAGTGGAACTAGGTCAAACCCTAGAATTCATACAATCATAAACCCTAGATTCTAACCAATAAAGACAAGGTTAGGGGGATGTACAATCACAAACCCTAACTTGACCTTAAATTCTTGAACAAAATTAAGATGGTTAAAACAAGGGAAGGGGATGAACAATTACAATCCTTCCTTAGGGTTTCTAGCAAAATTAATCAAGGAAACAAGATAACATGCAACTTATCAACCATTCGATAGAGCATCCACCTAAAATACCATGAAAAAACATAAATACTTGGAAAGAACATTTACTATACCAAGTCGTTATGCATGAGGAAACCCTAGTTTCATGAAACATCCACCGAAGTGAGACAAAGCATGAGGAAACCCTAGTTTCATGAGACAAAGCATCCACAAGATTACTCCTCCAAAAGTGCGCATAAGTAACTCCATGATGAAAAAGAAGACAAGAAGGCAAGTAGTAATGATTCTCCACAAGTGTGTATTGTGATTTGCAAATGAGGAGCGTTAGCCTTCTTATACGAGGTAACCCTAGCGCTTTAACCCTCAAAAGCCCCCAAAAACATAAAATATCCATGATACAAGGTGGATCGATCAAGGCCAACCCCTAAAATAGCCTCCAACATAAAGATAACATGAAAATACATCAAAATGTCTCCTCAAAAGGTGACATGTGTGGAGTGAGAGCCTCCAAAGGCCATGACGTCATGCTCTAAAGGTGAAAAGGTGACTCCAAAGGCCACATCACTCCATGAAATGGTGCAAGTATCATCAAAGGTCATGTCTCTCACCCCAAGGGTCATGTCCCATCACCATCAAGTGCCAACTCACCATCAAGAGGGATAGTCCCATGCTAGGTCAGCTCAACAAGCATCCAAGCATGATGTCATCATCACAAATGCAACATCCAAGGGCTAGGGTGTGACATCATAGGTGAAGAGGGATCCATAACCTCTCCAAAGAGGTGTGACATCGTCTCCAAGTGCAACATCATCCAATCAAACCCTAATATGATCAAGGGTGTTTTGTGGGGCTTTCTTCCCTCTCAACGGTACATCATGCTGCATATGCAACATCTAAACTTATTTGTCCAATGTCTGAGGTCCAGAAGGTGTGGGGAGGTTCCCCAGGCTATGCCCAATCATCAAAATGTGCAACGCTCTCTGTATAATGCACAACATCCTTGGTGTCATCATGAAAACGTCCTCCAAGGGCCCATCTCAAGGTGCATCACAATCAAGAAAAGCCCATTGAATCAAGTAAGAACAACAACTACAAGATACAGGAGCCATTAGAATCATACAAAGTAAGCCACCACTTAATACAAAAGCCACGTAAGCAATTCACATTAGGTATCTTCTTCAAACTTCATATTAGCTCAAGACTTCATGCAACTTGCCAAGTTTAGGTATGGGAAGACCATCAAAAGACCTTATTAAGTGTGTCAGTACCTAGGTAGAGAGATAGTTTCCAGAAAACCCATCAAAATGTAAGTATAGTGAATGAAGTGGCATGGGGTTTAATTCATGGTGATGGAGTCATTGACATGCAAGGTACATCACTCTGTCCATCTCCATGAATGCCTTTGTAGAGGGATCACTTGTTGCTTGAGATACCCTTTCCTCGACAATGTGTGTATTCCAAAGCCCTCTCTTGCCTTTTGATATTATTTTATTTCTTTTGCAAGTCCCCTTTTCAAGTTTCAAGCATTCATTATTTTTCCCACTGGGATTAAGTCCTTTTAATTGATATGCATTAGGATTAGGGGTGATCACCTCATGGCAAGGGGGTAGAGCTCAAGTTGACCTTAGGCTTTTGACTTGGTCATTCATCATCCTATTATTTCTTCTTTCTTTTATATCATGCTTTCTTTTTTATTCATTTTTCCTAGCAACTACATCAACCTCGGCATTCTATCCCTTCTTCTCATAAGGGAATGAACCACAGGCCTTTTTGGTGTACAAGTAACAGCCATTACCAAAAGATAGTACACTGGGGAAGGCCCCAAGATGAAAAGTGTTAAGTATGAAAGAGAGCAATGTGTTATCCCTATCAAGGTCTCCCAGTAGTACCCTTGTTCCCCAAGAGTGACAACACTGGACTAGGACACAAATGATACCCACCATGGTGAAACAAGGAAAAAATAATAACTTCCAAGCTCATGATCCATTATCTAACTTCAACCCATGGTCCTCATCTAAATGCCTAATGCATTAAATGTGACACTTTATATGAAACAATGACTAGTGTACCTCATGTATGTTGGACCACCATAATCAGATGAACCATGTCGATCAAGTGCAATGAGCTGAGTTGGATGAGGGGGAAGGCATCTGAGGGGCTGTTGTCTGTGGAGAATATTGATCATCATCATTGGGATCAATGTATTCATTGTGGGACATGAGACATGATCTCCTTTAGTTACCCCTAGGTGAGGGTGTAATAGTGGGGAAGAAACTCTAGATAGAAACTTGGCTACTTGGACGATCCTAGGGAGTAGTGTGCTAGACAGGGAGCTCGACTCTGGACCACCTAGAGTTGATTGTCTAATGGTCTGGTTGTGTACACCCTATGTCCTAGAACGATAGCTCCTAGTGAGTCTCAGGGAGGTTGATCAACCACCCAGGTGGGGGTCAACAAGAGACTCAAGGTCTCACCGATCTAGAATCTAGAGTATGCTAGATCTCTACTAGTCACATGTTGTTGGTATTAGAAGAGACAATCAAGACATATGAGGAGATCCTCCTAAAGGCCTTCGTCTGGGGTGGGGCCTACAGAGACTAGGATCTGTTATCGAAGTCTTCTCTCATGGACAAAGCAAGGCACTTGTGGTCGAGGTAGCAAAAAAAATTGGAAAGGGAACTCCCTAAGTCCCAAAATAGATAGTAATTTCTATCTTTGATTGCATAGTAGATGGGGCAATAGAAAAAGACATGCTCCTTCGACATTGAATCCTGTAAGTAACAGAGACTGCAAACCTTGTCCAACCACGAGATGTGGTGATCCATCTCAATTTCGAGTGTGTGGGAGCTAACTCATAACTGACCAAGGGGATCCAAAGGGAATACATTTAATGTCCACATGTGTAAGGAGGTTGTACTATAAGGCCATCTCTCAACTCCAAAAAGTGCTCAAAATAGAAGGCCCTCTTTGGGCCAAGACCCTCAAGAGGTGCGATCTAGGCCTTGGATATACTATCTATAATGTCCTCTATGATTTCCTAGTTCAAGTCATGTTTACACAACAGAATGTGACCTGGTGCATCTAGAGAGTACCTAAAGGGGGGAAGACAGTGTGGAGAGATGGCCACTGACATAAGTAATTGATAGCTCTCTAATAATCAACATCAGGCAAACCATAGGAATTCAGTAGAGGCAATGGCCTCCAAAGAACAAAGTGCTAAATAGGGGCATCAATCCCTCCATGAGGTCAAGTCTCCAAAAATATAGACTCTGTTGAGAAACAAGACTAGTCAGAAGATGGGCTCAAGGCAAAGAGGCTAGGTTCCAAACTCTACCTAAAAAATGGGCTAGGGAACAATCCGTTTGCATCAGATCATGCCCCTAAGAAGGAGAGTCTAGACTCCCTCTATTTTATCCCAATCAGTTTGAAGAAAACTCGATCCCTAGACCTCAAAGCCATAAAGGATTGTCAGCCTAATGATTGTGTCCAAGAGGTGCATCTTGGACGAGATGACATGGAAGTGGTTATGGAAGAACTATCTCTCTAGAAGGGCAAGGGAGTCATATCCCTTGCTGAGTCAAGGCTAAAGGGCATGTCACAAGCTAAAGTGTGGCCCCATGCACTGAACCCCCAAGTATGTGTACACTGTAGTGATCTGGATCTCTTCCAATAGAACTAGAAATGGTAATCAAATAGAGCACACTTCAATGCATTGTAGATCATAACCTCGATTTACCCAGTTAACTATCAACTGTTAAAGATCATAGAAGTTGGATAAAGCATCGATCTTTCTCTATAGGCCCTCAAGGGAAGAGCCTAGAAGAATCCAATCATCAGCAAAAATAAGCAGAGATATCAACACATGGTGTAGAAGACAACCATTTTCATCATCGTCCTAAATATTCTCTCAGAGAAAAGACTCCATCTCATCTGTGTAGATCCCAAAGAGAGTTAGTGAGAGGGGGCACCCTACTTAACCCAATAGTTCTTTGAATGAAATCAGAAAGGTCATAGGTTGTACAAAAATGACCAAGAATCAACTCCTAGAATCCCATGATGGAAGCCAAAAGGATCTCAGAAATACCAATGTTGAAACAATGCATTTCTCAAGACCATGTCAAATACTTTTTGGAAGTCCACAAAGAAGCAAAAGAGTTTTGAAGAGCAATGGCATGCCTCCTCAATAATGACACTAAGTGTGAAAATATGGTCAATAGTCTAGTACCCTAGGAAGAAACCTGCCTATCCTTTGGCCATGAGGTGCCTCCTATCAAGCTAATCTAAAAGCCATAAATGAAGAAATAAAGCATAGAGCTTAGAAAAGGTGTGTCCAATCATGATGGTTCATAATTATTTAGTACTAAGCTGACCCGCAATTTTAAACCCGAGCGGATGATATGCTAGGACCAAGCCTAACAAAACATGCAACATGATTAAACAAATGAGCATTGTGAAAGTCGATAGAGTGAATACCATGTTTGAGGAACTCAGCGTGTAAGCCTTCCTCATCAACAACCCTACTAGTACTCATAACCCTGATCGTTCACTTGATATCATCGAAGGACAAAAGGTGATAGAAGGGGAGAAGAGGCAATATGGATAAGGCCCTACACGACAACATAATAAAGGGACACCATATGAGAGAACATGAACTAGGGATCCAAATCCAAGGGGAGAATGGTATGTCTAAGGAAAAGGGTGTGCCAAAAGGTTTTGGGAGAATAACAAAGGGCCTCACAAAGCTCGTGTCTCCACAAATAAAGGAAAGCCCACTTTTTACAGCAAAGGAGGCGACAATAGGATTTCCAAAGGTGGGGAAAAGAGTGGGGTGTCTATAAAAGAGAAACAAAGATGCTTATGATGGAGTTTGCACTCCTCGTCAAACCAATGGTTCATGGGGCAAAAGCCAAGCTTGGAGGCACGTGACACTGCTAGATGGACATGGGGGTACGATTTGAGAGTAGCCTCATAAAGAGTCATGGAAAGAAGCTCATATTTGGTTGAGGCAATTTTGAGGGACGAGAAATGGGAGAGGGGAGGGATCAATTGTTGAAGTTGAGTGGTGTAGGAGTCGACATACTCTCTATCAAAGAATATGGTTGTGAGCGGGGCACTAAGGGTAGGAAAGATAGGGAAAGGGTGGGGGAATCAAAGTTGTAGAGGGCTAGGAGGGCGCAATCTAAAAGGGGAGGGAAGAAGACTGAAAAGTTTCATATTTGAGGGAGTGACCTCTAGTTGGCTAGGACATAATCAACCACGATGGTCCCGCTGCTATGAGGGAAACATGTGAAGCCCCTCGAGTCAATGTAGCATGGAAGACCATTCAAAAGCAATAGATCATGAGATTCCCTAGTTGTAGAAAGTGCTTCCCACATGCTAGGAGGGGGTCCAAGAGAATTCCACATACAAAACAAGAAAACAAAGTGTTGTTGGGAAATTCAAGCTCATGAAAATGCCATTCCACTAAATTGTTTAGGCCATAAGGTTAATGATGGTGAGTCCATTTTTTAAATGGTTGCCTGGTGGTTTAGTTTTTTCTAATCAATAGCTAATGGATTTTTTACAATCTTATATAATCTTGTTTGTATCCTCCCAGTGGAGTGTAGATAATATCTTTCTAGGGGTGTGTTATGATGCCAACCCACTTCTTATTGATTTATCTAGTGTATTGAAAGGACATATAAGTGAAAAATCTAAAAATGAGGTTTGGGGAGTAAGCTCACACAAACTCTATCTACTAGCATAGATCCATGTTAACCCTAAATCTATTAAGAATCGAGAGGGATAAAAAAACTCAAGTCGCACATTTCAATTTTTTTATCCTTCCCAACACAATAGATCCAATGATAAGATGGACCTATGCTAGTTTATTATACAAGTAGTTGTTAAAAATGGTAGAGCTAAGATAAATAATGTTTCGATCTTTTGTTTCTTTTTTTGACTAAGAGAAATAAGACGTTGGCAATTTTTTCATTTCTTTTTCACATACACATGAACAAAGTGTTGAAGATCTCCCCCCACCTGAACTGTAGAGCACCTTGCTTCCCTTGGTGCAATCATCTTTTCCAATAGGAAGATGCTTGGCAAAGTGGATCCTATCTACTTTTCTAAATATTACTATACAGTATGGTTAATCCTCAAGGCTCATTTTGTCTGGACACACACTTTATGCCCTAATTCCAAAGGGTGCATTTACATGATTACACACAAACATCAAGCACATTTAATATTTTAAATGAGTAGGGCTTGCCTTCTCTTCAAAGCAGGCCTTCCCAACACAATAGATCCAATGATAAGATGGACCTATGCTAGTTTATTATACAAGTAGTTGTTAAAAATGGTAGAGCTAAGATAAATAATGTTTCGATCTTCTGTTTCTTTTTTTGACTAAGAGAAATAAGACGTTGGCAATTTTTTCATTTCTTTTTCACATACACATGAACAAAGTGTTGAAGATCTCCCCCCACCTGAACTGTAGAGCACCTTGCTTCCCTTGGTGCAATCATCTTTTCCAATAGGAAGATGCTTGGCAAAGTGGATCCTATCTACTTTTCTAAATATTACTATACAGTATGGTTAATCCTCAAGGCTCATTTTGTCTGGACACACACTTTATGCCCTAATTCCAAAGGGTGCATTTACATGATTACACACAAACATCAAGCACATTTAATATTTTAAATGAGTAGGGCTTGCCTTCTCTTCAAAGCAGGCGGACTAATGGGCTTTTACATTCATTGAGACTGATGTGAATGATATTTACATGATTACTCACAAACATTAAGCACATTTAATATTATAAATGATTAGGACTTTCCTTCTCTTCAAAGCAGGCAGACTAATGAGCTTTTACCATTCATTAAGACTGCTATGAATGATATCATCAACAGATAGATCATAATGATTGAAAACTTGTAGGTGGTCGGTATGAACCTTCCGAGTCATTGTGAGAAAACATTAGTGCCTAATATGAATGAATGATATCATCAACAGATAGATCATAATGATTGAAAACTTGTAGGTGGTTGGTATGAACCTTCCGAGTCATTGTGAAAAAACATTAGTGCCTAATATGAATGATATCATCAACAGATAGATCATAATGATTGAAAACTTGTAGGTGGTTGGTATGGACCTTCCCAGTCATGGTGAGAAAACATTAGTGCCTAATATCTGTTAGAGCCCTGGGCTTTGCAGTTCAAAACAAAAAAAATTATTTAAAAAACTAAACTAAACGTTTATCTGTTGTCTTTGCAGCAATCCTCAATGCCACAAAAACTGCAAATTGTCATTGTACCGTTTCCTTATGAAACATGTGAGATCCGAAACCAAACTTCTTCGTCTGTATAGCTTGCAGAAATCTGAAGTGGGTATTTTCAACTGATGAATGTGCATTCATATCGTATCACTTTAGCCCAAACTTATAAAAACATCGAAGATGGATCAAAAGCAAAGCAAATCCTTGAGTGCAAACGAAGGTCTTTTGACAAAAACAGAAACAGACAAAATTTGCAGCAAGCGAATGACTTTTAACACAAAAATCCTTTACAACAATCCCAAAAAAACACTGAAAATTATTTTTACAAGCTAAAGTTTCAGGAAAAACTGGGAAAAAACAGAGCAAGGAGAATATCACTAGCCCTCCTGTAAGTATTGAAAAACTAAATTAAAAAGGACGGAGAGATGAAGGTTAAAGCATACCGCCCAATTTGAGAAAACTTTGTCATGTTTAACGTAAGTGTGATCTTCTCTTCTGAGTCTTGTGACCCCCAATTTCTCATCACCCACAACTGCACCCATTGACTGACCGTGGCAGAGCTCGCAATGATTATATCTGTTGGGGTGAAGCAGCCAGTACTTTTGTGACGGCGAGGGACAACATCGGTTTCGGATCCCATTGTATGCATTATATTGCAATGTGCCTGTACCTATGGAATTGCTTGCAAGAAGGACAATCAATGGCTTCTTTTCCCTGCAGAGGTATCTGTCTACCTAAATTATTCTCCTTGTAATATTCGGGTCCACTTGCAAAGCCCAACTAGCCGTTTGTCCCGTCATTTTTGAAATATCTGAAAACTTCCCGTAAAATAATCCTTGAAGTCGAAGTTCCATAGGTATCGCAGGTGACAGAACGAATCTCGGGAAAGAGTGCAACAGAAAACTGACGAATTTGGAAGAGCTTGGAAAGAGTGCAACAGAAAACTAACGAATTTGGAAGAGCTTAGTTTATTATGTAAAGAAATAAAATTAACTAAAAGCAATGACAAAGTCAAAGTAAAGAAAAGTAATAAGAATGAGGGTATGGATGCTCTTAGAATAAGGAAGGATGGATAATTTCATACTTAGAAAATGGTGTTGTTTAAATGTTTTATGTTTTGATATTTTTTATTTAAATATGTTGATATAATTTTATGTTGATATAAATTTTGATGAAATTATTTATTTTATTTTTTAAACTGTATTTTTAAATATATTAAATTTAATTTAAAAATAAAATTAAAATATTTAAAATATACAAACTTAATCATTTAAATCTACTTTTCTAATAATTTATAATCTAATTTTAGACAAAATCAATAAAAAAATATATATTCAAACAAAAATCATCCAAAACATAGAATGTTTTGGATACATAGAATGTTTTGGATACATAGTGAGCATTTTGAAGTTTTCAAATAAACATATGAATTAAATCAACTACTGTAGATTTCCAAAAATGGCTGAAGTCATAGCTAAGGTGGGGCACGGCAACCCAAAGAGAGATAAAACATGTCAAAAAGCAAAAAATATGATGTGATGACGTGACACGCTCCACGAATAAAGTAACGAATGAATTTTTCTTTTTTAACCTTCACAATCATGCCAAAGAAAAGAATCCTTGATCATCGAAGGTAAACCAATGCCCAAGAAAAGTATCCTTATAATCAAAGGTAAACCAATAGATTGTATTATTCCATATTAATTATGACATTGACTTGCAAAATGGAAAATTATATATGTATTTTTTCTTATTTATTTGGTTGTTTGCAAAATTAAAATTTATATTTATATTTTGTTTTTAATCTATTTAGTCATTGACAAAATATTAAGATTAACATGTTATATTATATATGCATCAACTTATATATTGGCATTTAGTGCTCCATAAATGCCCAATCATCATCAACTTATACTAGTATAAGCCACATCAGCTTTTCTGTTTTTGGATAGTTTTTTCTCTGTTACGATCCTTGTAGAATTAGTTTCTGTTTTTCACTTATTTTTTATTTTTTTTGGCAGTGACTATGGATATCATTTTGTAAGGCTGGGCAGACTATTTGAATGCTGAAAATATCAGTCTTCTATTTCTGGTTTGATTCAGACTAGAGTGGAGATTTTTCTTCATCTAGAATCTAGTTTTTTTAAAGGAGCAGGCATCTTTATTTCCATAAGATCAGTATATCCTCAGTTCTGGCAGGAAAGGAGATGCGCTATTTCCATTATATGGCAGTTCGGGATTGGATTTATGTAAAATTATATTATCAAATTAATATAATGTGTTAATTTTTTCTAGGAAAAAAATAAAAAACTTATATATTAACATACACATTATATATATATGTAACGTAGATAATGAAAAGTATCATTACAAGTGGTTTCTAAAGCATGCATTATTCTTATTATGAGAGATGTCAAGTAATGTATTGTTTGATTACTTGAATGTAATGTTAATTTATTTTTAAAAAGTATTTTTCTTGACTATGATGAGGGGAGGATCTCTACTTGTATCTTGGAAATCTTATCTGAGATTGTGAATTTTTCTTTCATTGATTTGATATGAGATTGTGAATTATTTCTTCATTGATTTGGAGTTCTTAATTAACTTAATAAGTGTGAGAATTTATAATATGGTATGATGTAATCTATAATCGCTTAATTGAATAAGATTTAAGATCTATGAAGAACTAAATATGAACCAAAATGTGTGAAGTGACTGATTTTAAGTATCTAAATTAAGAAACTTCCTAGATTTAATACATAAAATAATTTATTATCAAGCATTTAGTACCTAGTTCATACGAGCTAAGGAATCTTATGGGACACCTAATGACTCTACACTGGTTCAATCGATGAATCTACTATAAATAAATGCATGAATTAGTAGGATAAAGGAGGTAGCACACTCTATATAACATCGCGACCATTAGATGAAAGTGTGCACAAGCCTAGGTGTATGCATTGTATCGCCTAGGTGTATGCATTGTATCTGTCCCTTTTGATAAAAGAAATTCACATGCAAATAAATGGAATATTGTGAAACACCTTTTGATAAAAGAAATTCACATACAAATAGATGGAATATTGTGAAAAACTGAATGGAAGTTTTGTTATACAAATGCAAAGCATTTGCAATATAGAAGATATATTAAAAAAATTGCCTATACATATCTATGTTGATTATTTTGTCTTCATTTATTATTTCTTGTAAGGATGACTATGGAGTGTGCTTACATGTGTGCAATGCAATATGTGATCATACACCAACAAATATTACCTTAAATGTTACCTTAAGACACATAGAGCAATATTATATCTACCTTAGTCATGACATACTATGAGATTTGAATCCAAAATAGACTTCTCAAACTTAGGATAAGAGAAGACATATATGAATCTAACAGGTCTCCTTATTGAAATTTGCACAAAAAAACAAAAAAACCATGTGTGTGACTTCACTATTTCTCTATAAAATTTGCATTATGCATATGCATAGGTCAAGGGTTAAGCAACATGTTGAGTCAAATGTTGGTACAATTTTGAGTAATGCAACTAACTTTTAGGTTAGAAATATATAAAGGTTATAGATTATTTCGTAGGCAATATAACAAATGCCTAAACCTTAATCCATCTTCTCCCACCCTTAGTTTTTTTTATTTTAACTTACATTATAGTGGAGGTATATTTAAAGATGAATGGAAGAATGATGAGCAATCAATTTATGCACAATGAACTTAATCGTGTTCTTAACCATCTCCATCTCCCTCAACATGTACTCACTACTTTCTATCAACTAAACTTTTCATCATGCCATGAATGCATTGTGATATCTACGACAATAGATCATCACTAAAGGAATAAGTCTATCAAGATCATGTTGAAGTAGTGATATCACCTACTCCCATCCTAATGTCATCGACATATGCACCATGTCTCAGTTAAGGACTTGTCACTAAATGTAGAAGACTAAAGTGATATAAGGGTAAGTGTATAAGAGAAATAGAGTTAGAGATGTGGCTCGAGGTGGCATGGCCACTAACAGATTGCTAATTTAATCAACCATTCTTGGTAAGACTATCAAATCCTATATCTAATTGGCCAAAACTCAATATTAAATTAGGATAATCAATAAATCATATGTGATCATTTTGAAACTAGTATATATGGATGGATGTGCATATAAAAAGGGAGATAGGAATCAAGAAGCAAGGTGAAGACTAGCAATGCAAATATGTATGACTAGGAAAAAGGATCTTAGTAAAGATTTTTGTGTAAGTGATTTTCAAAGTTCCTCATTTGCAAATATTTTTAATTAGCATGAGTTTTTGTAGAGGCGGCAAGAAAATGTTTTTGTAGAAATTGGGTCTTGGTGCACCAATTTGATATGGGCCTTGTGATCTATGATTCGGTGCAAAGAGTGACCAAAAGAACTCCACAAAACATTGGAACTATTGATGCAAACAAGAAACAAAAAAATATGAATGAGTTATCTCAATCTAACTATCTCCCAAGCATCAAATGGATGCAAACCTAATGAGGAAGGGAGAAGCAAACCTTGTAGGGAAGCTTATTAATGAATTGGATATGTTGTGGAGCAGGAGGAGAGGAATTCAAGTGGAGACTCCTCCTCACAAAGAACCAACACACAATGACAACAAAGAACACTTACTATAATTCCAAAACAAGATTAGTAGACCAAATGGTTAGTGCAAAATCAAATGAAGAACAATGCACACCATTTGAAAATATGTATGGGGGGAAAGAGAATGACTTCTTTGTATTAACATCAGATGAAAGAACTGAATACAAAATGGAAGATTTCACCTTGAGGAAGTGATGGAGATGGCCTCCAAGCTCTCTCTTTAGGGGGTTCTAACCTCTTTAGAACACTCCATATCAATCTTGGAGTGAATTGGGAATGTTTTCCCCTTATGAGATGGCCAATTTGGGGGGAATTTTTGCAACACAACTACTCGTGAAGTTCAATAACAAGGATTGAATCATGTGAACTTCAAAATCCTTGGAAAAAATCTAGTAGCATGACTTGGTATCAATTTAACTTGTGAAAATGGTCGGAGGAGACCTTGATTTATAGATTTACTTTTGAAAGGAAATGGAGCTACATGTTAAATTTTTTCCCATGTGCTTGTATTTACTCTAGGTTTGGCCATGTACACCTTCATTAAGGGAAAAAATACAACTAGTATGGGATTTGTTTAACAAACCCAACTCTTGGAGTGACCATGGCATTCAATGGGTCATAGAAATTAATGTTTTCATGGTGTAACGAGAACATCATGGGTCTAGAAGGAATTCCTACACAAATATGCACCCCATGCAAGGGAGGGACATGTAGTTCTTCGTTATGTTCAAACTCAAAGTTGACTTTGGTCCTCCAAATTAATTTAGCATGTTCTCCATGATTTTGAGATTTCAAATGGTGTTTAATGTTGATTTATGATTCCTTCATCATAAATCACTTTAGCATTGCAAGCTAATGTAAGTGGCATGATAATAGATTCCCCTTGATGTGTCAAGTTAGGAGAGAATTGTATCGTTGAAATACATCATGTGTTTTATCAAGGTACTAAGAGAGAGAGAGAGAGAGAGAGAGAGAGAGAGAGAGTTGCACTAAGGGGAACCCTTAAGAGGGAGAAAGGAGGTCACTTGCAAAAAATAAATGATGAGGTGATGCATATATATACAATCTTATTAGCGGGTTAGATCAACTAGTTTCCATCAATGTTGATCAACATTTGGCTAGTTTCATGCCACCAAGTGTTTAGTTCAAATCCCCCTTGGTGAGGTGCACTAGTATATTCCAACTAGTTTACTAAGGATGCCATTCATAAATGTGGGGAATCATCCCTTGGGTTTCCCCACAAGATTTTCCTTGGAATTAAAATGCATGCGCACACACACACACATGTACACACACATAATATCTTCAAAATGAGGCAGACATACCCATTCTCATGTAATGTTCAAGCATGGTAAAATAAGGACCATGGCTCTGTGAGATGGTACATATGAGGCTAGGTCAAGATGCATTTGAAAATAAATGTTGTTTTCATCTAAAATCTATGATGGAACGATGTCACTCAATGGGGCATAGAGTTATAGTAAAGGAGGCATTTAGTATCTGAAGGTCGGTACATTATGATAGCTCATTAACAATAAGCCCAATCTAACAATAATGTTGAAAAGGAGTTGTGCATGTCCATGGTCTTCAACTGGATCTAGAACACTAACATCATAATGTATGGATCTTTGTGATGTGATAATGAGTTATGGAACCATCTAGTCAATAATCAATGATGGGAATTACTTCTAGATGCAAGGTATCCCATTGATAATGAGAATGGATAACAAGTTACCAATATGAACTAACATGGTGTGAATGAATGTTTTGAAGTTGAACACTAAAAAGTGCACAAAAATAACTTAATCTCTTATCCTTTCTTTTTTGATCTCTAAGTCTAATTGGGTTGAAGGTGCTTATGAATCGAAATATTTATGCTTACTAGGAGAAAAGCGTGCGCAAATGGTGGAAGAGACCACATGGATTATTTTCACGTGAAGTTTTCCCAATCAATCAAGAAGAAAGGGAGGGGTGCCCCCATGTCTTGGTGGTTATGGCCTATGAGTGAAGTAAACTAGTTGAAAAGATTGGTCACCTAGTTGGTGGGCAACCGAGGAAGTCAAAGTGGTTGGAGCCTCGAAAACATTGGCAATGGATTCATCCAAAGGGGAAGGGTCACTCACATGGTGTGAAATGGAGGGAGCTAAGGTATATGGGGCATCTAAAGGAAAAGTAGGTGGAAATTCATATTGAGAAGTAATGTGTGAATAGTGATAGGGGGCAGCTCGAGATTGATGAACCATCAGGAAGCTTGGACAAAGGTGAGTGTAATTACCTACCACTTTGAAAATGGTGTAAAATTATTTGGTCCTAACTTGGGGGTTGTTTTTCTGTGTATGTGTCAGTTGATCTAGAAGTAGGGTTGGTAATGAAGAGGTGGAAGGAGATATGCAAGGTTGAAAGGAGTGAGGATGAGACACATGAAGCTCCAAAAGCTTCATACAAATGTGGGTATGATGACCCATCATGTATCAAATGGTGCAAGGATAAATGTCATATCTCTTGGTTGAATGGTCATGAGGTTGGTTAGGATGGGGAGTGGTAGTGCACCTAGGATGAAAACAAGTGCCCCCATCATTGTTGTTGTTTCTCCCTTACCCTCAATTCCTATTGTTACGTGTATTTTCTTTCTTTCCCTTGGTTGGTGATTGGTTACTAACTTATTTATGGGTGGATGCCAAATTTTGGCCAAGTTAGGAAGAAAAGGATAGACCGACCAAGTTAACATTTGATGGATAAAAAGGGGTGAGACTAGGTTGGTTGGACATCTTGGTCCCCCCAATATGGTCACCTAGACCCTTCTAGGTTTGACCATAGGAATACCAATTTGGTTCCTATCCTTACATGTCTTTTCCTTCTTTCCCTTGGTTGGTGGTTGGGTACTAACTTAGTTGTGGGTAGACACCAAATTTTGTCCAAGTTGGCAAGAAGGGGATAGGATAAACAAGTTAACATTTTATGAAGACAAGGGGGTGAGACAAGGTTGACCTCGATGGGAGAGAAACCAAAATGGTAGGCCTATGGTCAAACCTAGAAGGGCCCGGGTGGCCATAATGGGGGGACCATGATGTCCAAGTGGTGGAAAGAGACAAGGGATCCCATGTGGAGGGTTATCCAAATAGACATTCTCTAAAAGGTTGATGATGCTAGAGGTGATTGTAGTGTGTTACACCTTAGATTCTCTGCAATGTACCCTACATTTTTTCACGATATATGACCATTTTGATGAGCCCAAAGTGTGATGATTTCTTTTTATGTGGGATGATTTTATGTACAAGTGTTGGTTAGAGGTTTCCCAGATCCCCTTAGGTGGATAGTCATGGCATGTCCTTATATTCCCCATTGTCAGGGTACTTGGTTTTATTTCTTGGACTGACTATCCCTTGGAGGTGGTAACTCCCTCTAAATAGGGAATTTATGTCATGGGTATGTATGCAAGCATTTTGAGTTGGATATACTAGGATACATGATTTACGAGGCCCTAGTTATTGCATTATTCTTTTTCTATGTAAAAGGTGATTACATTTTGTAAGGGTCACACCCATGGTTTAGCACACCTATTTTACCCCACATGGACCCTCTTTTCTTATGTATGTACCACACTTTGGTCACGGGCCCTTCGAGATGATTCCACACATGATTATCCAATTTCACATTTCTCGGGGAAGACTTAGGGATTTCAATGCATATCACATTTCTCTAGGCATTGGTCACACTCTCCAAGGTACATAAGAGATATTTACATCCACATGGACATCCTCTACACTTTCCATGTGTCGAATGCTAGAACGCCTCCCTCCTTTGACACTTCTTTTAAAGTTTTTTTGCTCACTAAAGGGGATCGACCTCACATGGGGCACTTTATGACAACTGTGGGGTTATTTGGAGCACACTTGGATTATGTGGAGGCCACTTAAGTGATGTTTCACCTTGGATATATGAATTGGCACTCATTTAAATCGATTTGATGATGTGGAGATGTCTCTTACATAATTTGAAGGTTAACCCATTCTTTTGACGTCAATCTTGTTGTTCGATTTTTTATGACAATTTTTTTTGACTTGGAGGGTCGCTCCCATGCTTCATGGAGGTTCCTTGACCTTAGGTATGAACATGGTCATGCTTTGGAGACATATTTCAAGGATTTACAGACATTATTTGAGCATTCTTTGAGCACATTTTGTTGAAGTCGTCCCCTTTTGAGGTTATTCTCCACACTTTCATAAGAACGTTCCACTTGAAGGAGAGGATCATTGGAGCTCTACTTGCTTGGGAGGCTACCCCACCTTGTTTTGATTCCTCCACTTCACCATTTTATGGGAACATTGTGCTTGGAGAACAAATCGACCCAATTTTTTGTGGGATCCTCCTGTTTTATGAGAGTTTCTAGCATATGTAACATATTTTAATTATAATTTGACTTAATATCCAAGTTGTGTGCATGAAAAGTAACTTTTTATTTGATTCCTTAACCTAGATTTAGGGAATAAAGAATGGGAAGGAGTTGTGAGCCTCATCTATAAATAAAGACACTCCTCTTATTCCAAATTGTTGTGAATTGTTGGAGATCATTGAAGCGACAAGCCATTGATAGAAGATCTTTACTTGGTGTTTCTTGGAGCTCTTTCTTTCTTGGTTATTTTTCTTAGTATTTTTAGAGGCTATTGTGAATGTTCAATATTCTACTAAAAACTAGCAAGATCGATCCATTGAGGAGTTATCAACTACCTAGAGGGAGGATGCCTAGGGTTTGTATCTCTTCCTTCTCCCCTAGAATGATTTGGTAAGTGATTATCTTTTGTCTTGATTAGTTATATACTCCTTGGAAAGGGTTTTAAGTATTGTTTTCAAGTCTTTTGTTGATGTTCTTGGTGAAGGATATTCCCTTGAGGAAACCCTTCTTGTAGGGCCTTGGTTTTAATGGTTTGTCTTGATTAAACAATGGACTAGTAGCCTTGAGGCCCTAGTCTCTTAGTGTAATCCATAAACATCGAATAATCAATTCTTAGAGGGGCATAATTCTTGATCCCATAAGCCATGCGTGGAGACAAGGCACTAATCTTAACTCCCAACAACCAACCACACAAAACCCTAAAAATTCAATTATTGTATTTTCATGTCATATAAATACAAAAATATGAAAAAATATAAAAGTTATGTCGTCAAAAATATTTATCTCATTGTCTAGTGCAAAGTTAACAATATACGTTCATTTTTTAAACAATATTATGCAAGGGTTTATGCTTCATTGTTAATTTCTAACCATGAGAAGGAAAATCGACCCTATTGATATTGTGCTTCAAAGTTCTATCTAATGTTTTGTGGTTTATTTAAGGTGTTTACTAATTCTGAAAATTAAATTACAACAATAAAAATCAAAATTGGTGAAAACCTAAAGTTGGGGTTTAATCCTAAAAGGTGCATTCTAACCCATGGTTGGTTTAATCCTAAAAGGTGTCTATTCTTGGGAAGAAAAGTCCAGATAGCCCATGGCTGATTTTTTTACTTTGCAAGGGAAGATGCTCTTCTATATCTCACAGATGTGAGTGGAGGAATGGCCCAGATGACTAAGTTTGTATCATGATATTGTTTATGCAGGTTGATATTAGATGATATGATTGTTGTGGATATTGTATGTCTCTAGATAGTAGTTGTATGCTACTATGGTGGATGTCATCCACTGATAGTGACTATGTGTAACTGGTTAGTAGCCATGTGCTACTAGGAGTGGTTGTGTACCACTGGGTAGTAGTTGTGTACTACTATGGATAGACAAAGTTGTGTTCTATTGGATGACATTGTTCTGATTTCCATGGAGACTACCACTAGTGTTGGAGATGATTTCCAACTAGATGGATAGTCAATGTGTTGATGGATAGACATTCTCCAGATGGAGAATGGTCTAGGCAGGACAAATTGCTAGTGGAAAGACATTCTCCCTGTGGAGAATGGTCCAGGTTAACAGATTGTTGATGTACCATGGACAACTATTCTTCTAGGACATATGTCCAGATTAAAAGAATGGTCCATGTCCTTGAGTTCACAATAGTGACTAGAGTGGAGAGATTGGTACATGAAAAACATTTCCCCTGAGTTCACAGTAGTGGACGGAGGGAAAATGGTCCAGGACAGTCATTCTTCTAGGTCGTATGTCTGGATTAGAATAATAGTCCTTGGAGCCCATGGCGTGGCTTCCAACATGTTGGAACAATTATTCTTCTAGTACATATGTTCGGATTAGAAAAATGGCTCGTGTATCACTCTGTGGAGTGAGTGACTTATTCAGCATCATGCCTGATTACTCAGATGGAGTATGGCTTCGAGAGATGATATAGTTGATGCTATCAGATGATATTGATAGTGATGATGTTGCTCGTGAGTTTATCTACATGATCATAAGATAGCATGTGTGGCTATGATGATGCTACCGGTTGAATGGTATGTTTGTGCTCAGGACCATTGCCTTTAATACCTCCATAGCTAGGAGGAGTGTTGATATTATGGTATCTATGGGAGATATTAACCTCTATGTGTAACCTTTGATGAGACTAGAATATTCCGGGAAGCAAGAGAAACCCTAGACAGATGTGTAGAAACCCTAGAAGACATGTCGTCTCAATAAAAGAATTAATATTTAAGTGTTAACCTCTAAAATAAGAAGTCGGCCTGAACAGATGACAAAGAGCACTATAAATAAGAGGGCGCTAGAGATCATTTGTCATTCACACTCTCACAGCTCACATAGACTAGTGGTGCACACGTTTTGGAGAGGGAGTGCAACTGCAACTATTGCAACTGGGATTTTGGCTTTTGGTTATGGTTGGACTTTCTACTTGGTTATGGTTTGGATTCTTTTCTTGGTACACTGGCCTTGGAGAGAGATATTCTATTTTGGTTGGCTATTGGTTTTAAGGTTTGCTTCCAGAATTATTCTGTCTATCAAGGTTAAAGGTGCTTGGGGGTGGCTTTGTGCCTATGGTTGGGCGACAATATTGCTATATTGTCTATGGAAAAATGAGCACATCTATTTTATTATAACACTGACAAAATAAACTTTGTATCCATGGAAGTCCTCAATTCATGAGTTTCACATTCAAGAAAATCCATCCAGTAATAATGATTTTGAAGATGCAATTTTTGGTAGACATCAACATGTTCATTCTTGGGATTATTACAAGGATTTTCAGTTCCACATACAAGTGCAACCAACCACGAGTCATGGATTTACATATTTTTTCAGATATGGTGGGTTTTCTCACACTTCATCCATATATATGATCGAGAGCAACAAGGAGGGGAAACGATATTCTTGTAGGTTTCGTTGGAGCTACCTTCAGAGTCCCTCTTATTTGATGGTTTGATGAGTAAAAATGATGGTTTGATGAGTAAAAATGATGGTTTCCCTATGCTTATGTAAAAAAGGATGACTACATCAACCCTATCCACCTTTGGATTGAAGAAGCTTGCAACAATACAAGTAAACTTTGGCATGCCTTCATTCTTCTCTCACACGATCATGATTCCTCTTCAGATTTTGGCCAAAGAAAGGTGAAGGAGATGTCGACATATGCTTACTTGATCCTTTATGTTTCATTACTTTGGTTTGTGACCAAGAACAAAGGTAAATTTCAAGGGATTGATGAGAGCATTAAATGGTTACATTGGATTTATAATTTTACTTAGCATGTTATGTTTATTATGTTAGAGTAGGTTATAATGAATAATCTCTTTAGCATGTTATGTTTATTATGTTAGAGTAGGTTATAATGAATAAGCTCTTTAGCATGAGAATTAGATTCACTTGTGTGTTTAATTTATTGATTGTTGCATTTTTGTTCTTAATTGAATAAAGGAAACAATGCTTACATTGTATGAAATTCTCTAAAAGTTGGTGTTATGTGCTTCATTCATTTCATTTCATGCCTAAATTTACTTTTATCTCTAGGAAGGGATAAGGCACTCATTTCTTTACCCTCCCTTGCATTTAATATCCATTTTTTGAGAGTGTTTGAGGTTTATAGGTTTCTGGAGATTCTGGAGTTCTCGTGCACTCTCGAGATGAGCACATGTCCCCAAATTGGAGCCAACTGTTACACCTCAAATTCTCTATAGTGTACTCGACATTTGTTCACGAGATGTGGCCATTCTGATGTGCCCAAAGTGTGGTTATTTCTTTGTATGTGGCCATGATGGGATGATTTTATGTACAAGTGTTGGTTAGAGGTTTCTTAGATCCCCTTAGGTGGACGTTCATGCCACGTCCTTGTAGTCTCCATTCTCAGGGTGCTTGGTTTTATTGCTCCAACTGACTATCCCTTGGAGGTGGTAACTCCCTATCAGTTGAGAATTTATGTCTTGGGTAGGTATGAAAGGATTCTAAGGTGGATCTACTAGGATACATGATTTACAGGGCTCTAGCTATTCACTTATTCTTTTTCTATGAAAAGGTGATTACACTTTGTAAGGGTTGTCACACCCATTGTTTAACACACCTATTTTACCCCACATGAACCCTCTTTTCTTATGTATGTACCACACTTTGGTCATAGGCCCTTGGAGATGATTTTGCACTTGATTATCCAATTTCACATTTCTCAAGGCAGACTCATGGATTTCGAGGCATATCACATTTTTTGAGGCATTGGTCACACTCTCCAAGGAACATAAAGGCTATTTACATCCACATGGACATCCTCTACATTTTCCACGTGTCAGATGTTAGAATGTCCCCCTCCTTTGACACTTTTTTTAAAGTGTTTTTTCTCACTGAAGGGGGGCAACCTCACTTGGGGAACTTTATGACAGTTGTGGGGTTATTTGGAGCACACTTGGATGATGTGGAGGTCACTTAAGTGATGTTTCACCTTGGAGATGTGCCTTGGCACTGTAATATACCAGATATAAAAGTATGCAGAACATAAATAAAATGCTAGAAATGGTAGAATAACAACAATATAACCAGAACAATCACCACAATAGAACTGAAATGATATAAGAATAACAACAAAAATAACACTTTGATTCTGAAAGCAATGTTCACGAGCCTCTTCGAGGGGGAAACCTCCAGTTGAGCAGAGCTCTATTACAATAATATCCAAGCTAGGGTTCTCATA
>SNQJ01S0036610.1:71632-92147 GCA_010110895.2 Picea sitchensis
CACTCACTTAGGGTGATTTGATGATGTGGAGATGTCTCTAACACAATTTGAAGGTTAACCCATTCTTTTGACATCATTCTTGTTGTTGGGGATTTTATGATCCATTTTTTGACTTGGAGGGTCATTCACATGCTTAATGGAGGTGTCTTGACCTTAGGTATGGGCATGGTCATGCTTTGGAGAGATATTTAAAGGATTTATGGATATTATTAGAACATTCTTTGAGCACATTTTGTTGAATCCATCCCCTTTTGAGGTCATTCTCCACACTTTCATCATAACGTTCCACTTGGAGGAGAGGAAAGTTGGAGCTTTACTTTCTTGGGAGGCTACCCCACCTGATTTTGAGGCCTCCACTTCACCATTTTCTGGGAACTTTTTTCTTGGAGAACAAATCAACCCCATTTTTTGTGGGATCCTCCTATTTTATGAGGGTTTCTAGCATATGTAACATCTTTTAATTGTAATTTGACTTAGTATCCAAGTTGTGTGGATGACAAGTCACTTTTTATTTGATTCCTTAACCTATATTTAGATAATAAAGAATGGGAAGGAGTTGTGAGACTCATCTACAAATAAAGACACTCCTCTCATTCCAAATTATTATGAATTGTTGGAGATCATTGAAGCCATTAATAGAATATCTTTACTTGGTGTTTCTTTTTGTCAATTCTTGGAGCTCTTTCATTCTTGGTTATTTTCTTGGTATTTTTAAAGGCTATCGTGAATGTTCAATATTCTACTAAAAACTAGCGAGATTGATCCATTGAGGAGTTATCAACTACTTGGAGGGATGACATGTAGGGTTTGTATCTCTTCCTTCTCCCATAAAACAATTTGGTAAGTGATTATATCTTGTCTTGATTAGTTCTACACTCATTGGCAAGGGTTTTAAGTATTATTTTCAAGTCTTTTGTTGATATTGTTGGTGAATGCTATTCCCTTGAGGAGACTATTTTTGTAGGGCCTTGGTTTTAATGGTTTGTCTTAATTAGACAAGTGACTACTAGCGTTGATGCATGTTACCTCTTGGGGAGGTACCCTATTATTTTCACATGGACACACAATTATAAGCCCAAGAATATGCAAGTTAAAGCCTTGTATGCCATGTGGATGATATTTCATTATGGACTTCTAGACCTTGGAGGTCAGCCATGCCCAATCCTTCTACTACCAAATCTCATTTCCTTTCACCCTAGATAGGGTTGGAGGTCTTGAGGTGGATCTATTAGGACACATAGTTTTTGTAGAGCCATAATTTTGTAGGGGTGATCGCACTTTGTAGGGCTAATCCAACGCATGGTCTTACGCACCTATGTCATTTCCCACATGGTCATGTGTCTATAGTCTATATGTATCTCTTTGCCTTGGTGAATTTATCATTTTTTCAGTTCTCAACATGGTAGTCTCACAAATTGTAGCATGTCACATTTTTCAAGGCACTAATGGATTATATTGCCAATGTAGTGGTTATTGTGGATTTTTGTGCTAAGTTATAAAGGGGGACAAAGCAAATTTTTTATTTATAAAGGGGCCACCCCCTTTACATTATCTAAGACAAGTTTCTCTAAGGAAGGTGCCACCCCCTTTACATTATCTAAGCCAAGTTTCTTTAAGGAAGGTGCCACCCCCTTTACATTTACGCTTCAACCATGGTAAAGAGGACACAGACAAATATTATATTATAAGAAATCTCTTTTCATGAAATACACATGAAGGGGGCGCACTAAAAAATATCAAAGGTTATAAAGGGACCATCTCCTTGTGTTAATAATATTCTAATTTTCCAAGTGACAAAAAGGGAAAAAGGGAAATCATCATAAAGTCAAACCATAGTTAAACTCATGAAAGGTGATACCACATTAAGTGTTATGGCGAGATTGTTAGAGAAAGATTTGCCTCACCCTATGCAATCTTGCAGAGAGGGCCTTATTCCATTCCCCCATGCAGACTTACTTTCCCTGATTGATAAATCTAGAGACAAAAACAAATATTTTTCCACTTGTACACACCTTGAAATCTATACAACAAGCGTATGCGCTGGCTACTCCACTACAACTCGCGTACATCGAGATTTGTGCCAGAAAATCAAAATTAAATGTCGGGTTTCCATGTCACGACATGAGATCTCTGATCCTTGGCCTTCCATATACTGGAAACATTCTGACTTGTCCCTTCAGTTGCATTTTGAAGGCTATAAAGAAGCCAATTCCAAGCTATGGAAAAGGAGAGAGAATTCAACTTTGAGAGCAAAGTTACTCTGGAGAAATTATTACTTCATTACTGAGTTTGCATCCCTTTGTCCTTTAAGTCTGAACACAGTGTTCAGCCCCCAAGCTCTTCCCTTATTGATGGAGAACCTCTTTGTCTCCCTTATATGAGCTTTCCTTTGGTGGAGGATTGAAGTGGTGGAGGCCTAGTTGGAAGGAACTCGGTTTCTTGGTTCCGAACCGTGCCGACACGGAAGTCTRTAATGTTTTCACTTCTGCTGATCATTTATTAATAGAAATACTCCTTTCCCATCCAATTGATATCTTGCAAATATATGTGTTATGATCCATGGGCATGTTTGTTTTGTATGTTAATGGATTATTCTATCTAATGTGCTAACYTGTTATATCATCACTATATGCTTGCTTCACTTGTTTGTTGAGAACTTGTTGCAGGTATAAAGCTTTAGGTCAAAGTTCTCAACAATGGACTTCATCAAACGTTTGGACGATGTAGGCCTCTTTCTTACTTCTCTTTCACATTAGTTTATATAGCATATGCTGGAATTGAGTCAATTTCTACAGTCACATCTGTCTTTTGTGGTTCACCCTAGTCATAGAGAGATTTTCCTCGTAACAAAATTGGCGACCATACTGGGGATGAATCTTCTTTCTTAGGGTTTGAAGTACTTTTCTCCTTAGATTTCTCTCGTTTCTATTGTGGTTCTTGTCGTATCATTGCTTGACAGCTCCTGTTCACTCCGGGTCTAAGTTTTCAGCCTTTCTCCCTTGCCTGGCCTTGTTTCAAAGCATATACATGCCTTTTTTCTTGACAGTCGTGTATACACACAGGCTGTCTCACTGCAAGTTGCATATATACGTTGTTTTTGCTCAAAAAATTACGTACACCTTTTCTCCTTGCCTGTTTGCTTGGTGTGGTGTTTGCTGGGTGGGATTTGATGCTTGTTGAGCCTTCTTAGGTCTCTATAGTTCCTGTTGAGTACTTGTCGGATGACAATAAAGCCTCTTTTGGTTGAATTTTTGGGCGAAGTTTTTCTCTTCATCTTTTAATTTTTATTGTCCTTGTACATTGGGCTCGGTGTTTCATTGCTTGATATCCTTCTTGAGTTATCTCTCTTTTATACACAGTAGGGCTATATATCAAGTTACTTTTCAGTCCATGCATTTTCAGTTTCGATATATTAAAAATACAAAAAAATAAGCATTTTGCATTGCTTGGCATTTTTTGTCTTTTGAGTTTTCATCATTAGCTTAGTGCATACAGTGAAAGATTGCATTTTTACTTCTGAATCATAGAGTTGAATTTGAAAATTGCATCGTTTTTAGGAGCATATCATACATGAAAAGTTAAAGTTAGACTTTGCATTATTTTCATATTTTACTTTCTTGCAGAGTCATAACACCATGAGTTTCATCACCATACCTTTTTGAGTAATCATAACCATAAAATCAATGCTATAATTTAAAACTTATTAGTAACGATTTTATTTTCTAGGGTGTACAAACTAGCCTAGGATTTAGTGCCTTGGAATAGGATTTTGTGAGTAAACTTCTCCAAGGCAATTAAATCAACATATGTGTCTGAGAAAGGGAGTTGAGAAGTCCATTGTATAATTGGTAAGATCAGGAGGCTCCGCTCACACCAGAGTTAATCACAAGGTCGCACGAAGCTGGTTGAAGGGATATCCCCCAGATACTCGCCTAGCGTTAGAGATATTTCTGTGGATTTATTCATATTTGGGGATCTTGCTAGTGCCCATACCTCTGTGAGAGGCAATGCTTTCAAGGTTTCAGGCTTTGCTACCCTGCCCATACGGTGATCCAGACTTACGACTGGTCGCCTGTGCATCGGTTATACAATGGTTTATTAGTTGCTTGACTTAGGTATCTCATAGGTTACTTGCAGGGGTTATTCTACTAATACCCTGGGTCAGATAGGGGTCGGACAACACACATCCTTTATGGAGGATTACCTCTCTGGGGGGATCTGACCGACTGGTTGTTAATCCCACGAGGGCCCCTATAACTGATTATGTTACCTCCAATCTTTAGCGGGGAGTCTCAGGTCCCTCTTGGACGAGACATACCTTCTTTAGGGAGGGAGTCCACTCAGCCACTTTAGCCCGTTTGCATGCATATTGTCCATTTGACTTTTGGTGTGCTCTTTTCTTACTAGTTGGCCTTAGGATATATATATTTTTTATCTTTAGAGTCTTAAGTCATCGTGGAGTCAGAATAGCCGCCCCGCTGGTCCCGTCGCTTGTTACAGTTACCACCGGATTTCATGTCCTTGCCTTCTAAAAGGCGTAGATTCATTATACATGGTACACACACATCCACCATTCAGACTTGTGATTCTACAAGGATGAGTAATGAACCTGGTCTTCAAAATTCTGGGATCCCTTCGACTCCCATACCCACTATAGTTAATGGCACAGCTTCGACTCCTGCAACCTCTATGGTCGTAGTGCCGGAGGAACCTATCATTACTATGGCCCAACCTATAGTTAATGCTCATGCTACTGCCTCGAACCCCTTTGGGTCTCTTGGCCACTCACCGAGCTACAATGTTCATTCCATCCCTATGGCTTCTAGTCCATTTTCTTATGGTATGCCTAACTTCACCTCGCAGTTTTCAAACTCCATCCCAGTTGCTAGCCCTAATTCTATCACTGAACTTGGAGGAAGTACACCTCCCTACACTCCTTTTTCATTTTGTGGATCTCAAATCCCTCAAATGACTCCTAATATGGGAGGTATACCTGCTTTTAATCATGGGTCCAATCCTCCTACTTCTAGGTGGAATAGTCAACTTGGTGGACAAGCTTTAGCTCAAGTTCTGTCCTACAATCCTACCTCCTCGACGCAGATTATGACAAAAACATTTGGCATGATGAATCTGCCTTTATCCTCTGGTTTCCAACTAGGGGGAGGTCAGTTTCACACTTTGGGTAACCCCCAACCTGGATCTAATATAGCTGGGCAATTTATATAACCCTCAACAAAACATTCCAACTGGAATGATGCCCAACTGGAATGATGCCCAACCAACCTTATATGAATCATTTTGGAGGAGGGCCTTATAATGCCAGACAGGGCCATGGTGTTTACCAGAACCCTGGATGGCCTCTGAATCCATAAGCGCAATCTTTCCCGGGAGGTTGGGGCTAGATGTCACAACCCTGCCTCCCTTTTCTGGCCACGCTTAATCTACCGGATTTGTCTAAGTTAATGAATGACCCCGTGAGTCACGATCCTACATGGCCCCCGGTCCCCACCAAAATTCCTTCAGAAATCCCAAAGTTTGAGGGTAAGAATGGAGAGGATCCTCGTGATCACGTCACTACCTTTCACCTTTGGTGCTCATCAAACTCCCTTAATGACGATTCTATTCGTTTGAGATTATTTCAATGCACCCTTATCGAAGTTGCTGCGAAATGGTATATTGAGCTACCAAGGGGGGCATATGGGACTTTTAGTCAGTTGGTGATGGTCTTTCTTAACCACTTCCAGTTTCCCATTCGTTATGATGTTGTCTTGGAATTTTTATCTACTTTATGCTAGGATACTGCCACTCATATCTCGGAACATATCCAGGAGTGGAGTATACAGAAAAGGTTGATTAAGACCCCTATACCCTCGGTCTTTCTTTTAGAATGGTTTCTTAAGTCTTTTCACCCTCCTATCTCGAAGGACATTGCTACTTCCGGGGTTACCACTGAAGAAGAAGCAATCTTTAGAGCCCAATATTTATATTTGATATATGCTCAGTCTGGGATGTTATACCACCTTCTTCCTGAAGCACCACGGTCTACTTACGACCCTAGGCAAAATCCCGGACCTCATGTTGATTGCATTGTCGGTTCCACCAATGTAAAGTGCGCAAAATCAGTGACAAACCAGTTGAAAGAGTTGTCTTTAAGCTAGTATGCAGGAGGACCAACCTCGTCTATGTCTTCCAATACCACTCAGTCGACGGATGTACACTCTGTGCAATCGTCGACCAACACGAATGGTAACCAACAACCAGGAGGGAATAAGAAGAAAGGACGTAATAACTGTAACGGTGGGAAAAATGGTAATAAACCCAAGGACAATAATAATAATGAGAAGATGGGTAGTAATGCTGGAGAGGGAAAACGAGAAAAACATAAGGTGAAGTTTCCCTGTAAGCTTTGCATAGATGATCACCTTACCCATTTGTGCCCCAAACTTGCAGAAGTTGTGAAGATTTTAGCTCAATCGTCTATCGTGCTGACGAATCCATTCCCATACAATAAACACTTAGCCTCAAGCTCCTCAAACGTCGGAAATGCAGCTGGTGGAGGTCAAAACCAGCAGTCGCAAGATGGTGACCATTTATGTATCAATACGGTCGATGCGAAAATAGATGTAGCCACTCGATCTCGAGACTATAGTTCTAAACAAACTAATTCTGGTCTAGAATCTCCTCCTCCTCTGGAGACAACTTTACAGATTTAGAAACCGAAGCCACCGCCTCATATTTCGAAAGGAGTACTTAAGCGCTCTACCCATAATCCAAATGCTAGAGCCACCCATAACTACTCTATTATTGAGGACTTAGGCCAAACCCCTTGTGCAATGTCGGCTTTGGAGGTACTCCAGACGTGTCCTTCACAGAGGAATGCCTTACTCTCTGCTCTTGGAGCTCTAGAACCCAGTGGCTCAAAGGTTATCAAGTTTGACGTCATAGATGTTAAACCTCGCTTAGCTTACCATGTGGCTTTCCAAATCCATGTGGAGTATTCAAAGTATACCATCAAACGTGTGGTTGTTTATGAAGGCGCTGCTATGTGTGTGATGTCCTTGGCATGTTGGAAAGCTCTCGGTTCTTCGACCCTTTCCAAGTCATCAAACATGTTGACTTCTTTTGACAGTCATTCCTTCTTCCCTCATGGTATTCTCCCCGCCTTTTCGATTCAGTTAGGTGGGAAGACGGTAGAGGTGGAAGTAGAGGTAGTTGATGCACCTCTTGATTATAACTTGTTACTAGGTCACAATTGAACTTATGCTATGATTGTCGTCATATCATCTACCTTCCATATTCTTTGTTTTCCTCATGAGGGGAAGATCATGACGATCAATCAGTTATCCTTTGCGTGCTCTAGTCCTAATGCATATCTTGGACAGTCGATCCCCATGATTGACAATTCTTAGCCGACAACTGAGAATATCGATGTCAGAATGTATTCTTCCCTTATGGGTACTTTTGACTTCTTGACACCGAACCATCAAGTTTATGCCATGTCCAGTAGGCTCGTCTCGACTGGGAGGCCCGTTCCTTTCCACATGTCTTATTTTGATGATCCATGGACCCTACCTTCTCCGACTTTGTCTTGTGAAGGACAGTCACATGCCGGGATGGCCATGCCACTATCGGTAGCAGAGATTGCGTATCAAGTTGTTCTTGACTCTTCTGCCGATCCCGATCGTGTTCCCTCACCGATGGACGAGGAGGATCTTGTGTCTAGGCTCGTGTGGGACACCTCATTGTATTGTTCACATGATTTCCTCGATGGGACTTTTCCTTCAAATGAAGACATCATCGAAGCCATGAATGGTTCCGACAAACCTTGGGATGATATGCATCACCACTCCTATTTTCTCCCAGAGATTGAAAGAATCGAACAAGATAACTTTCGATCTACTTTGAGTGAGATAGTCGGTCACACCATAGTTCCACTTGATACACACGACATTTATGCTGAAGCAAACATGGTGAGTATTTCTGCTACCGTCCAGATCGACATCTCTCGTACCCCTGGAAAGGTTGAAAATGTAAATATCGGTGCAGATTGTTTGCCAAAAGAAATCCTGATCTACACCGAGCTCTTCAAGGAATTCCGACACGTATTCGCTTGGTCCTATGAAGAGATGCCGGGGATCGACCCTCGTATTGTCAAACATGATATTAAAACTTAATTGGATGCTAAACCTATTCGACAACGTCTTAGAGTTTTCAACCCTCAAAATGCCTCTACGATTAAGGCAGAGGTGGAGAAGCTACTTAATACTGGCTTCATCTACCCGGTTCTCTTGACTGAATGGGTATCCAACCCTGCTCCNTTGGATGCTAAACCTATTCGACAACGTCTTAGAGTTTTCAACCCTCAAAATGCCTCTACGATTAAGGCAGAGGTGGAGAAGCTACTTAATACTGGCTTCATCTACCCGGTTCTCTTGACTGAATGGGTATCCAACCCTGCTCCTGTAGATAATAATAAAGGAACCATCCATGTATGTATGGATTTTCGCGACCCGAACAAGGCCTGTCCGAAAGACAACTTTCCCACACCTTTCATCGATCAGATTCTCGATGAGTGTGCGAGAAGCGAAGTATTTTCTTTTATAGATGGATTTTCAGGATATAATCAAATTCAAATCAAACCCGAGGATCAACACAAGACGACATTTATTTTTCCTTGGGGTACCTTTGCATACCCGAAGATGGCTTTCGGATTTAAAAATGTCGGAGCAACCTTTCAGCGTGTCGTGACTTTCGCTTTTCACGATCTTAAGCACTTAGTCGAATCTTACCTTGATGATCTTGTTGCTCACTCTCGTAAGAGAGCAGATCACGTTATTCACCTTCGGCTTGTTTTTGAAAGATGTCGTTATTATAGAATCCGGTTGAACCCTCACAAATGCATCTTTTGCATTAAGTCTGGTCGTCTTTTAGGTTTTCTAGTTTCTGATACTGGGATCATGGTAGATCCCCTTAAGGTTGAGGTAGTACTTCGGTTGCCTCCCCCGCGCACGATTAGACAACTTCAGGGTCTATAGGGGAAAGCTAACTTTCTTCGTAGGTTTATAGTGAACTATGCCACTATCACTAAAGGTTTCATGCGTCTTTTGAAGAAGGACACCCCTTTTATCTGGGATGAGCGAGCCTAAGAGTCCTTCGATTGTTTGAAGAAAGATTTGGTGTCGGGGCCTCTGCTGAAGCCTCTCGACTATAGTAGAGATTACTTGCTTTATATCGTCCCGTCCAAGGATACGATTGGTATGGTTCTGGTTCAAGAGGATGATGAGCTCCATGAGAACATCATCTACTATCTTATTTGAATTTTACTTGGTCCTGAACTTAATTATACTCACGTTGAAAAGATAGCTTTGGTTGTCATTCATGCAGTCTAGCATATACGTCATTATATATTACTTTGTAAGACTACGGTGGTTGCTGACGTCAATCCATTTCAATACATCCTTACCCAATGTATCATAGGGGGAAAATACAATAAATGGATTGTCATTTCGCAGGAGTTCGATCTCAATTTTGCTTCCGCGAAATCCAAGAAATCCCTAGTCTTCACAGAGCTAATATCCAATTTTCCATGATTAGATGAGGACGTTATCCATGTTGATTCATTTGAGGACAAACACATTTTTCTTGTCTCTTTGTCTGACCCCTGGTATGGAGGCATCATGCTCTATCTTCAGATCTTGAAGTTCCCTCAACATCTCTCACAAGATGACCAACGATGTATAAGGTACCAAGCTAATAAATATACTATCGTCAATGACACTTTGTATCGTCGAGGAATAGACAATATCTTGCGTCGTTGTTTAACTGACGGAGAAGCTGAGTCTGTTTTGAACAATTGTCATAGTGGGGCTTGTGCTGGTCATCTATCCGGGCTTGCGACAACCCAAAAATTTTTGTGAGCCGGTTATTTCTGGCCTACTATCTTTAAGGATTGTATTGAAGCGGTTAAGAAGTGTCACCCCTGCTAGGTGTTCATTCGGAAAATGCGCTCGCATCCAACCCCTATTCATCCAGTCATTACCGTCAGTCCCTTCACCAAGTGGGGGGTGGACTTCATCGATTACAACCCAACTTCGGCTGGGGGGCATCAGCACATTATCGTGGTTGTCGACTACTTTACTAAGTGGGTCGAGGCCATGCCTACAGTTAAATCCGTTGGGAAGATTGCAGCCTTCTTCGTATTCAATCAGATTATCGTCCGGTTCAGTATCCCGAGTGAGATTGTCACTAGCCATGGCAGTCACTTTCAGAATGAGATGATGGAAGAACTAGCAGCTAAGCTGGGGTTTAAACATGGTATCCCTAGGCAAATGGGTAAGTAGAGGCCTTCAACAAGTCTCTCAAGACCATTTTGCAAAAAACTGTTAGTCAGAGTAAATCCGACTGACACATCATGCTATATCCTGCGTTTTGGGCATACCGAACCTCGATCAAGACTGCCACCGGTTTTTCCCCTTTCCAGTTAGTACATGGTGTGGAGTTGATATTACCCATTGAATGCAAAATCCCTTCTCTTAAGTTGGAAGTCGCGCTCCTACCTGACATTTACGATCTCGAGCGATACCTTGTATACCTAGAGAGTCTTGATGAGCAGTGTCGAGACGCCTCTATGGCTATCGAGGCGAACAAACAACATGTTAAGGTCCAGTATGACAAGTCTTTCTGTCCTCGATTGTACACAGAGGGTGACTTGGTCCTCTTGTACGATCAAACCAAAGAACCTTCTGGGGGCAGACAAGTTTAAACCCATGTGGCACGGTCCTTACATCGTGTGACATGTTCTAGAAAAGGGGCCTATGAGTTAGAATATTTCGAAGGGAATAAGTTGGTTGAGCCCATAAATGGGCTCTACTGGAAAAGATATTATGCTTGAGCCTCAGGTTTGGGTGGAAATATCTGTATACTAATGTAATTTAGTGTATATATCTCTTTTCATTTTCGTCTTCGATTTTCTTATCGAATTTTCACTTGGTTGACATATGTCAACGAAGTCGTCAGTCTACTTATGATTCACAAATGGGGACTATCATCACACACGGAACTTGGCTTATGACGCTTGGGTGGTTTATTCACTTGAGGGTCTACTGGTGTCTTCAGGAGGCGTATGCCTAGGTCCATCCACGAATAATGTGGTTGAATATAGCATCGTTATAGAACTGTTACGCGATGCTATATCACATGGCATTTGTTCATTAGAAGTTCGCTTGGATTCCTAGTTAGTAGTATGTCAGTTGAACAACCAATATCACGTGCATGATCCTACTTTACTCCAACGATTCCTACAGGTACGTCTTTTAGAATGACAATTTGATTTTGTTACATATTATCATATTCCTAGGAGTTCTAATCATGTATCTGATGCTTATGCTAACTTTGTTTTAGATTGGAATTTGTCACATAATTAAAAGCAAAGAAAACCATCTAATCAATGTACACATTGTAAAATATAAGTAAAACCGAAGATCCTTTTTTATATATTTCAAAAAATATGGTGTTTGTAGTACAAAATGAGGCTAACACCCTCAATACATATACATTCGGTATTAAAATATCCCACGACATCTACGCCTGTGGCACCGGATGTGTGTCATGGTAGAAAACCACGACGTTTGCAAGACGCCGAAAGAGTCATACCCATGCCCTGGGTACACCAACCACCTGTCACTGCATGGCTTCAGGAAGATCCTCTACCTAAACCATGGGTATCCTGTGAGTCAGATGCGACAAGTTTCCCTGCACGTTTTGTAGGACCCTCTCGACCTCTCCTCCCGCCGCTTCGTCTCCCCGGCTCCTCTGTCGATGTCGAGGGAAACCCTATGGATGTCGTGGACCCATGTCTGCAACACACAAATGTCTTGTCAATACTTAAGCACCATCCAAAAATATTTTTGTCCTAATTATACAAAAATACAAAAAAATGAAATATGTAAGAACTTTTTGACATACCTATGTCACCGTAGGCGGACCCTGGTAGAAGTGGCATGCCTGGATATCCTTTGAAGTCTATCCCCTCGTAGGGATAGTCATCCAGAGTGATGATTTTTTGTCACCACCAATAAAAAAGTTCCTCATTGTAGGGTGTCGACACCCTACCTCCTCCCTGCCGCTTCATCACCTTGATCCACCGTTCCATGGCTGGATCGCGAGGTCCTCTCAGGAGAATCTCAACTCTAGGCCCCAAACCTGGAACCTGCTCAAAAACAAAACTGCACAAGATGTAGGCAAACCCAAAATTTCTTTTACCCCCCTGCTTGCACTCCGTCAACTGGATCTTCATATTGGCCAGTAGTGAGTTACACTAGTCATACACTGTGGGTCTCGCACACTACACTGGATAGAACATGAGTGACCTTGATGCCTGGTGCAATGAGGCCGAACCTGTGATCCTGGTCAAAACTAGGACAATGATATTCAGACTAAGGTTGTTTATTGCCCGGATAGGGACTTGAATTCCTACCTTAGGAGTCCCTGCTACATAGTGGGCTTCGATATATTCTTCTATCTTCATCCCGCTACTTGCTCCCCGCCACTTGAGGTTCACAACCTCCCCCCGACGTGATAGACCAGTCAGAAAGTAAATTTCCTCTACTTCAATTCTCAATGGTTTCCCATCGAGATTGAATCTCTCGCTATCAGGGTCCCAATAACCCACCAAAATCTCCAACAACCTCACTTGGGCTCTCATTCCTTTGAGCGCCCAAAACTTATGCAAACCACATCACTTTAAGGCCATTTGGGTCCCCAGATCTCGATCTACAACAACATCGACCTCCTCATTCTCTCGCTCTCTCCATTCAAGAACCATCCTGTCAAAGACAAATAGAATTTTGAGTTAGAACCCTTCTTTTTGTTCATTTGTGTGCTTGTACGCGGCTTCCTTTGCACACAGTCACGTGTAGGAATCAATACACCCACCCTGTAGTTCACACAAAAGAGTATACCTAGTCGTACACGTGACTTAACCAAATCCATCCCACGTACACCGAAATCTATGATTTGCGCTTTAAATAACTAAAAATTTAAGACCTAATTCAAAATTTTAAACCACTGAATTTGAAGAGGAAGAGAACAAGAATTACTTGATCCAGACGACTCATGATTGTGTTGATGGATGCTCCCGCAATCGTCGTTTGAATCTTGGAGGAATTTTGGTCCAATTTGCACTAGTTGGGTAAAAAATCAAAATGGTATAGTAATTTTTTATTTTATTACCATTTATAAATCATTTTTTACCCACTTTATATAGTTTAAACCATTTTTTTCACCTAATGGACTAATACAAAAGTGGATCGAGTTTGTTTTTGCAGTTTTAACCTGGGATTCTTGCAGATTTCAGTACTTTGTCAACCGTTTGTCACTCTGGGAAGGTACGTTCATTACCCAACATATAGGATAGGTATCCATTCCGCTATGCATTTTCGCATTATCCTATAACTGTCGCAGTTTATGCCCTAGGTACAAACCCATTTGTTGTGACACAAAACCTTTCATCTGCTATAAAGTCTTGTTGTTTTCAAGTGGTAGAGACTTACCAAACATGGGTTCCCTAGTTAGATCCCCTATTGCATTTGGTACCCATGCAAAGATGTTTTCATAGGACCGAGAGTCCCTCACAACTCGTACTTGACTTTATGTTGAGCCTCATTTCTCATTCATAAACATGTGACCTTATAACCCATGGACTCCCAAAATGAGTTTATTTTAAGCTCTTTTCCATCTTGTCTTTAAAAAAATGAAAAGATTGTCGAGTGATTTGTCCCTTTCACACTCATTAAATTGGATTTAAAAGATCATGAGTCTTAGTTAAGCTCTTTTCCGACTCGTTATCAAAAAGTGAAAATATCTCCAAGTGAACTTGTCTTTTTCACACTCGTAAATTGGTTTTGAAGAGACGTCTACTTGGCACAATTTTATCCCTTTTTCACACCAAGTAGACTAAAAGACATGAAAAGAAGATTTTTTGGCGTTAAGTTGTGATTGCATCTCATGCCCCTGCTTGCAGTATTGAGCCTATAGTTGGTTCTCGCTTTGCGTTATAAACCGTTTGCCTCAACAGTTTTGCATCCTCAACCGAGCAAAGCCTTGTTTATATCCTTCACAATTTGACACCCTATACCTAGGAGGGAACATTCCCCTGAGTGTCCATCTCCCGCATGCACTTCCATACATTGAGCATAGGTACATTCCACTGCTGGAACTAGTTTTTCTTACTTGCGACACTCGTTTCCTCCTCTGTATCATAACATTCGTTTTTTATGAAAAAACAGAAAAGACGGGCGAGAAGGGAGTATTATCTTATATCGGCATCAATTGTGTCACCTTTGAACAGAGCACAAAGTTATTTGAGTCCATTCATCATAATTTTGGGTTTAGCATGGACTTAGGAAGTTGAGCTCATTACAGAGTCTTCTCTACCGACTGGTTACTCTTCCAGTCCCTACAGAGAACTTCATTGATGCCTCCTGCATCTCATGATTTTATCATTGGGTCTATGCTGCCAGAGTCCACCATATGTTTCTTTCTCTTGTTCAAAGGAAGTCTATTAACCGGTATCGACCACTCCTCAGAACTCTTGAATTTTCATGTCGGCCATACCCTCAGTTTGTCTCAGAATCACATGATACTTTAGTCCTATCATGCACCCTGGCCCTACTTTCATGATTGGTAGGTCACCTTGAACCCAACAGTCGACATTTCATCACTGGCCGTTGACTGGGTTGTTTCCCTTGTGTTCGACGACAAGACATCTATTCACACATTGGGATTCGTGTAGTGTCTTGGATGCCATTAGTCTTATTGGTGGTCTCCTCGCCTTTGTCAACATTTTCCCATCATTGGTTGTTATTCGGAGGGTATTTTTCATGTACCGCGTGCACTTGGCACACACGAAAGACGCACAAGGTTGTTGGTTCGTGAACTTGTTCTTCGTCCGATTTCCACCAAATCATGAAGCTCTTGCTTTGTACTTCGTGTTGACTGATGAGATATTCCCTAATGATCTCCTTTCAGCGGGTCTCTTTCCATTGACATCAGCCCATTTATTCTGGAAACGAGGCCTAGAGTCTTATGAGTACCTTGAGGCTTGTAGTCATTAGTGGCAGGATCTCTCGCCATTGATAGTTGGTAATACATCAATGTCTCCTGATCGATGGATTCTTCAGGTTTTCGACACCGACTCCTCTATTCACACTTGTAAGAATGTACTTCGTGACTTGATACCTACTTTCATTATCGGTAGGTTGTCTCGCATTTGTTAACGGTATACATTGATGACCAATAATCAAACGATGGCTCATTGTGTTCAACCTCAACTCTTTCATTCACATGATGTAGACTTGCACCCTTGGCGGATAGTGTAGAAGACTTGAAGACATCACTATGTGGCCGCAACTTTCCTGATTTGTTGCTTCCTTTTCATTGGACCAGTACCTATATGACTTCAGTGATCATGGGAGATCATATTGTACTCCATGGTATACAAATATCTTCAGTTTGGTTTTGAGACTAGTTCTACTGGGCCTTGTTCGTGACTATGACAACTTTTTGGCATGTAACTTCATTTGTATTTGCCTATTCATGGCCATGAACACTTGTTTGGTATATTTTCCACATGGATCTGCAGTGTATATTTAGCAGCTAGGTATGCAAAGTCAGTACAGAATGTAATGAGAAATTGAGTTCATCCAGCTGGTTCTCTACCACTCCATTTCTGGGTTATTTATAATGTATTTCGGCCATCGTAGATTCTCCTCTGACCTCACACATTAGGGGGCATCTGTTAGAGCAAGATTTTCCTCACCCTATGCAATCTTGCAGAGAGGGACTTATTCCATTCCCCCATGCAGACTTACTTTCCTTGATTGATAAATCCTGAGACAAAAAGAAATATTTTTCCACTTGTACACACCTTGAAAGCTATACAACAAGCGTATACGCTGGCTGCTCCACTACAACCCACGTACATCAAGATTTGTTCCATAAAATAAAAATTAAATGTCGGGTTTCCATGTCACGACAGGAGATCTCTGATCATTGGCCTTCCATATACTGGAAACATTCTGACTCGGCCCTTTAGTTCCATTTTGAAGGCTATAAAGAAGTCTATTCCAAGCTATGGAAAAGGAGAGAGAATTCAACTTTGAGAGCAAAGTTACTCTGGAGAAATTATTACTTCATTTTTGAGTCTGCATCCCTTTGTCCTTTAAGTCTGAACACAATGTTCATCCCCCAAGCTCTTCCCTTATTGATGGAGAACCTCTTTGTCTCCCTTATATGAGCTTGCCTTTGTGGAGGATTGAAGTGGTGGAGCCCAGTTGGAAGGAACTCGGTTTCTTGGTTCTGAACCGTGCCGACACAGAAGTCTGTAATGTTTTCACTTCTGCTGATCATTTATTAATAGAAATACTCCTTTCCCGTCCAATTGATATCTTGCAAATATATGTGTTATGATCCATGGGCATGTTTGTTTTGTATATTAATGGATTATGTTATCTAATGTGCTAACATGTTATATCATCACTATATGCTTTCTCCCCAATTGATATCTTGCAAATATATGTGTTGTGATCCATGGTCATGTTTGTTTCATATATTAATGGATTATGTTTGGTCTAATGTGCTAACATGTTATGACTTCATCACTATTTTTCTCCTCTTGTTTGTTGAGAACTTGTTTCGTGTATAAAGCTTTGGGTCAAAGTGCTCAACTATGGAACATCAAACGTTAACGAGGTGGGCCTCTTTCTTACTTCTCTTGTACATTAGTTTATATATCATATGTTGGAATTGAGTCAATTTACACAATCACTCCTATATGTTGTGGTTCACCCTATCCATCAAGATATTTTCCTCAATGTAGATCACTATGATATCGACCTTATTTTAAAAGTCCCCCCCATAACTCAAGTATAAATAATATGATATGAAGGAGGTGCATGGTAGATGAATAAATCAAATTTAAAGGGAGCTGCCTCATCCTAGTCACCATGTGAGAAAGGAAGTTGATAAACCAAAAGGATCCTCCAGGACATGAGTCAAAGGAAGAAGTCGATGATGCACTCACTCCATTAAATAAATTTTGGGAATTTATTCCAAGGCAATGGTCGCTAGGACTAGTCGTGGCACCCATATAAGTTAGACATGAGCAAAAAATCCATCATGGGGTCATGTACATGAGCTGCTAATCAAAGGGTCATGGAAATTTACATAGTCATTGAGCATTAACAAAGTTGTGGCATAAAACACAAAGCCGCCGCATCATCTCCAAGTTGTGGATTCAATTGAACCGTTGAGTAGTGAATCTGTGGGAATTAAATTCCATGACAGATCGACCTTCATCAAATATATCATTCCACAAATTCAATGATGCAACCCTCTCCATGTAATCGTTGAATAATTTAAATGAGTCGTTGAGTCAACTAAACGAATCATGGGGAACAAACCAGTTGTTGGACTTTGGGAGATAGTCATGGACAAATCCAACAAGTTGACCCTGCTCCCAAGAATATTGATTCCCCATTTGTTTAATTCGTCCCCTTCAACTTATACTATTGCACTTTTCCAGCTATCCATTGGTCAAATATTGGATCAAGAAGTCAAATAAAGGAAAGTTGGAAACCAAAATTAGTCATCGTTGCACATGGACCTAATGAAAATTAATTATGGATCAATTCGTTCCCAATCAACTAGTTTTTGACACCTTCTCCTATGAAAATTGAGCCTCATGAGCCAAATCAAACCAATCATTTGGGATTTTTATTGAGTAAAAATTGTTTTTCATTGTAAAAAATATTATTGTGATGAATGCCTTAGTCTCCAAGTTGTGGATGACAAGTCAAGAAAATATTTTTTAATGGGAGAGGGAAACTAGACATTATAAGGGATATTGTAAAAAGATAGCCACCCCTCCCATTTTGGTTGTTGATAATTTGTGAGATCATAATAACATATTGTTAAACTTGTATATGCTAGCACATTGTTGGTCGATTCTTCTATGCTTCTCTTTCTTGGTTAAGGGGTTATTATGCTTGAGAAAATAGTGGTTGTGATTGTTTCATTTGCAAGATCAAGTGGGTAAATCCATTGAGGGGATACATAGTCACATGGAAGAAGGTATTTTGGACTCCTCGTCCCAACATCTTCTTTTATTGGTGTCTAGTGGTTCAAACCCTAAGGGTGGACAAACTCTTGTCGGGAGTATCTTCACCTAGGGAAATATCTCACTTGCATGAAAGTTGATCCATTGGTTGGAAACCATCCCCATTAGGAGCTTTCCTATAAATACTCAAGAGTGATTTAACTATTCTAGACAAGAATTGGAGGCAATTAGTATTTTCGACTCCAAACTCAATCTCTTGTCCAAATACCGAAGCTCACTTAGGAGGGGTTGTGATCACAATCCACCGTGTTAGAGGTAAGAGAAAAAGACAAGATACTCCTCACATGTTTCAACAATCATTATTAAAAAAATTCCAAAATCTCTTTCATTTTTTGTTTTATAAAACCATACAAATACAAAAAACAAATTCCCTTGCTTGCACTAAAATTTACATCTTTCTAACTAGTAGAAATTTGGGATTTTTTCATAGAGTTCTACTCTACCCAAATATAATTTACCCTTCAGTTTGCTGCAAATTTATCATATATTTAACAAGGATATTGTGAGTAATTTTGTAGATATGAAATTTATAACAACAAATCATACACCAAGTCTACCAAATTTCTCATCCATATGGGGCACCCAAGTAATTATTAGAGAAACCCCTGTTTGATTTCCATATTTTTTTTCTAGAGTTAGATCTATTATTTTCTGGAATATATCAATAATTTTCGCCGCAACAAACTAATTTGTTGGATGGAATATTTTCTTGGGGTTTTGACCCTAGGGGGATTTGAACCCCAAATATACAAGGTGATTTCCAGCTTGCTGGAAATTACCATTTTGTTGCATATATAAATATTTAGGCATAGGAAATCACTCTTATCTTGTTTCCCAAGCTTCCTAAACCACAAATCTAGTGATCTAAGGTGCTTAGCACTTGTGGGAGGCCCCAAAAGGGACATTTTATTGTTGTTTTGTGCTCTATTTATGCATTTTACAGATCTGAAAACTCAGGAAAACAAAGGATAAGTTAAGAATAGCCACATTACCAAGAGGAATAACAAGGATTTGATATGAGAAATTGGTAAGGGCTTTTCACCGCTCTTTTGCACTATTTTGTTGCTTTATCTTACAAATCTTGAGTGGTTTTATTTTGTTGGTCTACATTATTTTTGTTAGTTATTTATCATTTCAGATAAGTTAGCTTAAATAATTAACTCCTACATTCACCTCTATATCACATAGGCACTAGTATACTAATTTTCGGGTGAAGTTATTATGTTAGGGAAGCCTCCCAAAGTCCCTTTGTGTAGGACTTGGGCTTGAATAGGGAAGGACTTGTGTTGTGGTGACATTGGGCACTTTTCCTACGTGGTACAACCTTAGAACCTCAAGGGACCTTGATGATGCCGCTAGTTTGGTTGGTAACAAGGCCCTAGTCTCTCATTCTAATCCCTAAACATTGAATAACCAATTCTTAGAGGGACATACTTCTTGAGTCCATAAGCCCTGAGTGGAGATAAGGCACTAAGCTTAACTCACAACAACCAACCACACAAAGACCTAAAAATTCAATTATTTTCTTTTCATGTCATATAAAATAAAAAATTATAAAAGATATATTGTCAAAAATATTTATCTCATTGTCCAGTGCAAAGTTAACGATTTAATTTCATTTTATTGACAATGGTATGCAAGGGTTTATGCTTCATTGTTAATTTCTAATCCTAAGAAGGCAAATTGACCCTATTGGTATTATGGTTCAAGATTCTATCTCACTTTTTGTGGCTGGTTTAAGGTGTTTACTAATTTTGGAAATTAAATTACAACAATAAAAATCAGAATTGGTGAAACCCTAAAGCTGGGGTTTAACCCTAAAAGGTGCATTCTAACCCTAACCTAGCTTATATTTCACTTTTGGATTGTTTATAAAGGATATATAACACATTATAAAAATGAAATTATTCTCCTAAATAGTTCAGTGTTTTTATATTTCATTTTGGAGATTTTTGGTGAAACCTTAGGGGGATTCACCGCCTCTCTTTGCAAGTTTAAGTTAATTTCATGGTTATTATTCATTTGTACTACCACTACTACTACTAATTCTACTACTACTACTAATAAAAATGATAATCTAATTTTGAGGTCACTGTTATCGAACTAACCGGTAGGTGCAGACACTAATTGATCTCCCTAGATCCACCTGGATCTAGAACAAAACAGGACAGAACATGACGCTTTCCTTAGGTTTTAAATATTGAATTTACTAACTAAAGAGGGATAGGTGACATACCGTTTAAATGTCTATTCCTCTCGCCATCGCCATCCTAGCTCCGTTCCAATGCTCATACAATGATGAACCTGCAAAAAGACGCAACCAACCAAAGTGATAGCAAT
>SNQJ01S0036610.1:92157-105724 GCA_010110895.2 Picea sitchensis
TTTTTGCAATTAGATCTCACTTTTGTGCGGTAAAATGTTCTTTTCTCTTCATTTAAAGAGTGATATCTTAGGGATAATTCATACTTTTGTTGTAGAATACTTATTTAAAATATCAATACTTATACAATTAGATCCTAACTCTCTTTATATTGTTTTATTTATTTCCCTAACTCTTGGTTGAATATTCTCAAGGCATTTGGCTACTTTGGCACTGGTATCTAACCATATATTGAGGTGTGTAGTTTGAAGTGACTTGTATGGCGAGGTATCGAAAGCTACTATACAACTTGTTTCCAAGGATTTGGATACCCTATGTGGCTTCAAGGATCTATCCTAAAGTGAAGGAAAGATTTTACTAAGGTGACATTGGTGCATTTCCCATGTTTTGTTTATCCCCAATAACACCTCTACAAAGGCTGCTAGTTGGGGCGGTAACACAGTGCTACAATTTTTTTTTGTTATAGGTCCCAAACATTTGGTTCGAACTATAATCAATTAGATGTTTTCAAATAGATGTGTTAGGTGAATATGTTGCCAAAATAATGTGTCCAAAGGAATAAAGGTGGTGGTGTGAGTAATCAGGTGGTGAACAATGTGGCTTCCAATGGTGACATGGGTGGTTTTGGTGACAAGTTTGTGATCATAAAAAAGGAAAAAATAACACCTCTATGAAACTATCAATTCTCAAGTAAACTATAATATGTAACAAGTCCTTTCAAATGTTCCTACACAATGAGTGAAAAAATACACCGGTGGGGTAAGCCAGTGAAGGGATGAATGAGAAATTTATAGCAATCAACATCCAAAGGGATAAAATCCAATGGGGTTCTCACTATATATATTAGGTACCACTTATTATCCCCATTTCCTAGGGATAACTAAGGAGATGATATATTGAGTCCCTCAGGTTGCAGACATGGAGTACCGAGAGACAGATGGCCAACATCGTCCACTTGCACAGAGAGAGATCTGCCTCACCACCATAGATCTTAGATTCATCATGATGGTATACTCCACACCAGCTTGCTTCCATAATAAATTGGGTCTTTCTCCATGAGGTGCAAGCCAGGTATTATGGTGAGTGTCATTTCAATATTTGAGGCATTTGAGTGTGTTGCATGTAAAGCTGCTTTTGATTATGTAATGTCTACTTGGAAGTTATAATATTTGCTTTGTTTCACTTTGGTGGTTGACATTGTGCCCTAGTAAGTGGTCACCCTTAGGGATTGGTTTTCTACTAGGAGGTCTCCTTGATGAGTCATTGTTCCATTCCTGATAATACTTACCACTTTCCACACTTCATCCCCTCTCCTTCTTATCTTTTGAGATTTTTTGGGTGTACTGACCCAAGAAGGGATTGTCCCTCATTTCATGGGAAGAAGGGGTTGAAGGCCCATAGGGAATGTAGATAGAAAAATATAAAATCCAAATCATAACCTTCCAGATGCTCGGCCAAATAGGTCTTGAGAACAATGAAATGTTTCTCCTAAAAATTCAAAGACATACAAAAGTAAATTCATATATATAAATGTCCCACTTGTTGAGGGATCTACACAAGTGTGTTACAAGCTATATATACCCCCATGGCACTCTGTGTACCTCTCCCTTCAAGTGACGCTATGGTATTTCCCCCCAGGCTATATATTACCCCATAGGGAATACCTAGTTGTTTTGGACCTTAATTAATTAATGGCATTAAATGGGCTTGGAAAAAGGATGCATTGAAAACAAAGGTGTAAAACACTCTCTACAAAGGAACCCATAAATGAGACACTAAGATACCTTGTATGTCATGAACCCCATGCTAAAAAGTCTTTCTCCCATCCACTTCAACTTATACACATGGATTAGAGGGGGGTTCACCTGGGAAACATTCCTTGACTTAGGGAATGATTCACCCAATATGTCACTTTGTCAACCCTCCCATACCTAAACTTGGAAAGTTGCATAAGGTCTTTGAGCACTTGTTTAATTTGATGAGGTGGTTTTTGATGCACATGCTTAGGTGACTCTTTTATTGATTTGATTTACTTATCATGATACATTTGACTTGGGATCCTTTGAGGGTGTATTCATTGTCTTTGCAGGACCTTGCTTGGTGGACAGTTTTGGAGGAAATAACATAGCTTGAGCTTCCTTGGGGCATGAATCCCATAGATTGGATACCATGGCCCATGCACTAGATGATGATGGTAGCTTTTGGAGGCTTGAGACACACCTTGAATGACCTCACCTAGCCCATACAAGCCCAACATTTTTCCTTTGGAGGTCAAAACGTCACCTAGAGAGGGCTTGACGTCACCTTAGGGATAAGGTTTGGAGTGGTGGTGTGGTTGACTAGACACTTGGCACCTTTTGATGGAGAGAGGCATTGGCTTAATGAAGGAAACCCTAGAACATAGGAGGGATACCTTTGGAGGTCCAATGTTTCACCACCAAGCTCAAATGATTTGCTAGAAGTGCCAAAATGTCACCTTAGAGAGGGTTGACGCCATCTTTAGGGTTTCTTATGTGCATTTTTTAAGTTAAATTTGAATTTAATATTGTAAAGGGGTAAAATAAAGAGAAATGTATCCCTTATTTTGTGGTTTACCCTAAGTTAAGTGGAAAAACACTCTTTAGGATATTTGTATAAATAAGGATCATTTCTATTTCATGTTTATCATAGCTCTCTCATTGTGAGAAGTATACTTGGCTGAAATTTGCACCCTCTTTGGGAAATTCAGATCTCTCTCTCTCTTGTGCAAATGTATTTTGGTGATTTGTCTTGGTATATGGTGGATCTAAGGTGGTTCACAACTCTTGGAGGATTTTTCTCTTTCTTATGAATGGATATTGCTTGGTGAACTAGGGTTTTATCTTGCATCTCTCTTGGAATTGGTAAGAAAAATCTGCATTTTGTTAGTTCTTCCTTCTTTTTTCATAGTGTTATTGGTTGAAAACCTAGGAGGATTATAAGTACATACAACCTCCATCAAGCTTCATCTCATTTCTAGTTGATAAGTCATTTTTTTGGCAAGGTTGTTGGGAGGAGTACAACGGTGTACACCCTCCTAGATTTACCTTAGTTTGATTTGCATGCCTTATGGATTAAAAGGGTTTACACCCTTAGGGATATTTTGGGTCAAAATATCACATCCAAGACTCCATTTAGCCAATATATTAAAGACACTAATCTGAAATTTTCATTGGAGAAATAAATTACTTGCATTGGGTAATGTGATTTTACGAGATTTTCAAATTGTTTGAAGTGGAATCAATTCTATGCTCTACTAGCTTGCTTGAGCCACTAGGGCATCCTATTTGGCCAAGGATATCTTATGGATTTTATAACATTAAATCTACAATCATTAGGGCTGCAACAAATTTCTCTCAAACTTTACTTTCTCTCTCTTTTCAACCGTCAAAATTTGCTAGAAAGCTGCCATAATAATCTACTTGTCATTTAGCATATTTTGGGTGGTCTACTTGTATTTTTTAGTGGTTGGAATTATTTGTTGTAGAAATATTTTGCTACAGCCATAAGGCTGCTATAATATCTCTGCAATAACATCTTTTAACAACCCTATATTTTTTCTAAAGTCTTGCTCTATCTTACTTGAGTTATACTAGTCATTACTAGCTTATCTCTTGCATCTTTAACTAGACTTTTAGTGACTTATTTAGCAACTTTGATTATCATTTACTTGTTGATTTGTATCATTGTTTATTGATTCTATATAGGACATAAAGATTCACTTTCTTTTCCATTGGATATTGTGGCTTGTATAGTTGTCTTTTCTTGTGTCTCGGGCAGGTACAACTATCTTATGCAGGTACTCAAGCACTTGGAAACCATTGACTACCTCCAAGACTCATTCCCAAGCCATTTTCCACTTAGTAGTTTGAACTATAGGGGCATCACCTTCCATAAACTCACTTTCTATCTCATTCCCCCTAGGTTCACCTTAGATTTCCCCCTTGTGTAGGATTTATCCTTCACTAAAGCGAGGGGAGGGTTTATCTAAGGTGACCGTGGGTAGACTCTCCCATAGTTTTTGCCATCTTGTGGATTGGGTCGGGATTTTCCCAACCTACAATTTGTGTTATAACATTTTGGCACCGTTTCCGGGGAGGATTTTCAATCCTATTGCGTTCCCTAATGACACTTTGGAAAGATTTGATCCCAAATACTTTTCTAGTAAGCTTGCCTGATGAATCCATTTGAGGGAAGTTCCCTTTTCCATTTTTGATGAGATTTTCATAAATTTCATTTGGTGACTCAATTGAGGTATTACCCTAAGTAATGGAACCATGGCGTCACGAGACTTACCATGGGCATACCATAAGGCGTACCCTTCTATTGAAATTCATAATATCCCTAGATATCCAAATCATTGCTCTACGAAGTGGAGGGAAAGTTTCCCTAAATTTAATGGTAATCCAGCTCTAGCAGTCACCCATGTCGTGAATTATATGAAGCATGCTTCAATCTTAAATGTGCTACATGAATAGGTGTTGATGAAAATTTATGTATCTCCCTTGGAATCAAGTCAAAGGATATGGCTTGCACACTCATGTGATCCAAAAAGTATCCCATCTTATACAAATCTCATTGAAGAATTTCTCGGGCATTGTCGTTCAACTACTCAGAATTTGCAAGATACTTTCCAAGAACTCAAAGATTCTCTTTACAGAGAAGGTTTTCCAATGGATGACGAGGAAATATGTGAGGAATGGAAAACTTGAGAAGAGTATCATCCACCCATTATAGAAGAAGTGTTGGAAGAAAAAATCCATGAAGAAATTTTTCAAGAGGATATCAATGATGAAGACCCAGATGAGACATCAATGTCCATTATCTCGCTTGATGAAGGTGAAGTTATCCTTCCTCACCTTCCTCCTACACATGAATATGAAGATATGATCAACACAAGTGACACAGATGATCATGTGGAAGACACTTCTGGTGTGGTTGATCAACATATTGATGATTTCATACATGTTGGGAGATGTAAATGGGGTGTGGGTTGCATCATTTTTTATGGAGATCCTATTTATGATGCTAAAGGTAGCTCTCAAGAAAAAGAGTTTGAGTTGTTATCTTCAGAGGACTAGTCTTCATGTGTATATAATTAATATGTTTGGCTTCATGAGAATGATATGGTTACATATTTGTTCCGCCCATTCAAGGATGACTTCTTGCAACATGCTCGGGGTGATCTCCAAACATCCTTTGGGAGTTGTGATGCATATCCTTTTGGGGATACATATTTTTTCAATGAAAAATTTCAACCACCTTTGCCCCTGGATTTAGATGGATACTAGTACATAGTCATTCTAGAGCATTCAAAGACTCATACCACAGAGTGAAAATGTTTTCATCTTGGGTCCCTTCGAAAGGATTTGCATATGAAGAAGCAACATGTTTTGGATGTGGGAAAAGATTCATTCTTAGGGCCAGAGGTCGTCCCTTATCTTGTTTCCTTTTCTCTAGGGAATCATAAGGTTTTCTTGGGATCTCTTATCTTTTCTCAACCTTTAGGGATCAATGATATTCTAAGTGAAGATGAAGACGAGTTGTCATCTATTCGTGGTAGCCTGATTCATAGATGGATCCGTCAGGCTTGTGGTCATTCTCTCTAGCAAGATTTTTTCCCTCCCACCTATCTCCATGAGTTTCTTTATATGATTAATTACATGCTTACTTTTGCCTATGAATATTTTATGCTTGACTTATCTTTGTTGTACTACATGATTAATCACGAGGGGAGATACCTTGATGAGATGATCAGTTGGTTTCATTGGTTGTACAACTTCACCTGACATTTTAGGACCTAATCTTCAGGGCCCCAGGTAAGTAGGTAGGTCATATTTATTTATTGAATTTGCATCTTGATTTCTTATAATAGCTTAGCTTCATTTCATGTTTCATTATGGTCTACTTGCATATAGCTTTCATAATATTACATATTTAGTTTAGAAATTTTTGAAAAAATGCAGAATTTTCTTTTCTAGATTAGTTGTCAATTTCAAAATTTTAGTTCTTTTATTATATGGACAAAGGGTGAGTAGAGCCACCCTAATTTTATGATTTTATGTTACAGTTTAGGCACATGTCCGACCAGGAGATGTTGTGTTTCTCATGCATTCTACGATGAGTACATGTCCTCGAGTAGGAGCCATATGTTATCCTCATTTCCTAGGGATAACTAAGGAGATGATGTCTCGAGGCCCTCAGGCTGCAGAGATGGAGTACCGAGAGACATATTGCTGACAACATCCACTTGCATAGATAGAGGCATGCCTCACCACCACAAATCTCAGATTCATCATGATGGTATCCTCCACACCAAATTTCTTCTGAAAGACATCAGGTCTTACTCCGTGAGGTACAAGCCAAGTGTTATGGTGAGTGTCATTTCAATATTTGAGGCATTTGAGTGTGTTGCATTTAAAGATTCTTTTAGTTATGTAATGTCTTCTTGGAAGTTATGATTTTTTCCCTGTTTCACTTTGGTGGTTGACATTGTTCCCTAGTATGTGGTCACTCTTAGGGATGTGTTTTCTACTGGGAGGTCTCCTTGATGAGTCATCGTTACACTCTCGATCATACTTACCACTTTCCACACTTCATCCCCTAGCCTCCTTATCTTTTGGGATTTTTTGGGTGTACTAACCCAATAAGGTATTGTCCCTAATTTCATGGGAAGAAGGGGATGAAGGCCCATAGGGAATGTAGCTAGAAAAAGATAAAGTCCAAATCATAACCTTCCAGATGAATTCCCAAATAGGTCTTGAGAACAATGAAATGTTTCTCGTAAAAATTCAAAGACTCACAAAATCAAACACAAATATATATATGCCCCACTTGTTGAGGGATCTACACAAGTGCATTACAAACTAGTTTTTACCCCCATGGCACTATGTGTACCTCTCCCTTCAAGTGATACTATGGTACTTCCCCCCAAACTAAATGTTACCCCATAGGGAGTATCGAGTTGTTATCGACCTTAATTAATTAATGATATTAAATGGGCTTGGAAAAAGGATGCATTGAAAATGAAGGTGCAACACACCCTCTACAAAGGCACCCATAAATGAGACACTAAGATCCCTTGTACGTCATGAACCCCATGTACAAAAGTATTTACCCCATCCAATTCATCTTCTCCACATGGATTATATGGGGGTCCACCTGGGAAAMACTCCCTGACTTAGGCAATGGTTCACCCAATAGGTCACTTTGTCAACCCTCCCACACCTAAACTTGGAAAGTTGCATAGGGTCTTTGAGAACTTGTTTAATTTGGCAAGGTGGTTTTTGATACACATGCTTAGGTTAATATTTTATTTATTTGATTTAATTATCATAATACATTTGAATTGAGATCCTTGGAGGGCATATCCATTGTCTTTGCAAGACCTTGCTTGGTGGACAGTTTTGAAGGAACAAACCTAGCTTGGGTTTCCTTGGGGCATGAAGCCCACAGATTAGATACCATGGCCCGCACATCGGATGATGATGATAGCTTTTGGATGCTTGAGAGACACCTTATATTACCTTACCTATCCCCTACAAGCCCAACGTTTTTCCTTTGGAGGTCAAAACGTCACCTAGAGAGGGCTTGACGTCACCCTAGGGGTAAGGTTTGGAGTGGTGGTGTGGTTGACTTGAGACTTGGAAACTTTTGATGGAGATAGGAATTGGCTTGACAAAGGAAACCCTATTGCATAGAAGGGAGGCCTTTGGAGGCCCAAAATTTCACCTCCAAGCTCAAACGATTTGCTAGAAGTGCCAAAACGTCACCCTAGAGAGGGTTGACATCATCTTTAGGGTTTCTTATGTGCATTTTTAAATTTAATATTGTAAAGGGGTAAAATAAAGGGAAATGTCTCCCTTATTTTTTGTTTTACCCTAATTTAAGTGGATGAACACTTCTTAGGATATTTATACAAATAAGGATCATTTTTATTTCATTTTTATCATAGCGAGCTCCCATTTTGAGAAGCATACTTGGCTGAAATTTACGCCCTCTTTGGGAAATCTGGATCTCTCTCTCTTGTTCAAATGTATTTTGGTGTTTTTTCTTGGTATATTGTGTATATAAGGTGGTTCACACCTCTTGGAGGATTTTTCTCTTGGTTATGAATGGATATTGTTGGGTGAACTAGGGTTTTATCTTGCATCTCTCTTGGAATTGGTAAGAAAAATCTGCATTTTGTTATTTATTATTACTTGTTTCATAGTTTTTTTGGTTGAAACCCTGGGAGGAGTATAAGTACATACACCTTACATCAATCTTCATATCATTTCTAGTTGATAAGTCATTTTTTTGTCAAGGTTTCTAGGAGGAGTACAAGGGTGTACACCCTCCTAGATTTACCTTAGTTTGATTTGCATGCCCTAGGGAGTAAAAGGGTTTACACCCCTAGGGATATTGTGGGTCAAAATCTCACATCCAATAATCCAATTAGACAATACATTAAAGGCACCAATATGAAATTTGCATTGGGTAATGTGATTTTACGAGATTTTTAAATTATACGAAGTGGAATCAATTCTATGCTCTAGTAGCTTGCTTGAGCCACTAGGGAATCATATTTGGCCAAGGATATATTATTGTTCTTATAAAATTAAATCTACATCCATTATGGCTGCAACAAATTTCTCTCAAACTTTACTTTTTCTCTCTTTTCAATCGTTAAAATTTGCTAGAAAGATGCCATAATAATCTACTTGTCATTTAGCATCTTTTGGGTGTTCTACTTGTAATTTTTGGTGGTTGGAATTCTCTACTTTAGCAATATTTTTCTACATCCATAAGGCTGTTATAATATCTCTGCAATAACATATTTGAATAGCCCTATATTGCTTCTAAACTCTTGCTCTATCTTACTTGAGTTATACTAGTCATTACGAGCTTATCTCTTGCATCTTTAACTAGACTTTCAGTGACTTATTTAGTAGATTTGATTATCATTTACTTGATTTTTTGTATAATTGTTTACTGCTTCTATATAGGAAATAAATATTCACTTGCTTTTCCATTGGATATATTGGTTTGTATAATTGTCTTTTCTTGTGTCTCGAGCAGGTACAACTATCTTCCGCAGGTACTCAAGAACTTGGCAACCATTGAATACCTCCAAGACTCGTTCCCAAGCCATTTTCCATTTAGTAGTTTGACCTATAGGGGAATTACCTTCCATAACCTCACTTTCTATCTCATTCCCCTAGGATCACCCATGATTCCCCCCATTTTGTATGATTTCTCCTGCACTAAAGCAAGGGGAGGGTTTATCTAAGGTGAGAGTGGGTAGACTCTCCCATAGTTCTCACCATGTCATGGATTGGGTCGGGCTTTTCCCATCCTACAATTTGTGCGATAACACCACTTGCTGAGTGAGAAATTGTAATATTTCTTAAAAAATAATTTAGATATCTTTAGGTTAAGCGAGGTAAGCGAGATTATTACTCCATATTTATAGCCTAAGGAAGACAATCAAAGTTTTGGATAAAGAACCTTGATCTATAAGAAATTTGTTTTTTATAACTTAAAAAAAAAATGTTCTTTTGTTTAAAGTTGCACATAAGAATTTTTTTATAAAAATAAAATAAAATAAAACTATTGTTGTATAAAAAAAATTATAAAAATGCATACATAAATTTCTTCAAAAAATTGAAATTTTATAATAGTGACAATAGAATGAAATCTTAAGAAAATACAAACACTAAAGGTCATACAAATGGTAAAGAAGAGCGAGCCAATCATGAGTGATCCGAAAAATCCTTAGATGTTGTTTATTTTAAATACACATAAATATCTACTTGATCTTCGAAATAATAATGATCACTTTACTAATTACAAAATTACAAAATTACATGTGAAATACTTATCTAACCATATACACTTTAATGATAAATAACTTGAAAAATAATTGAGCATGAAGTGAACAACAATGACAAAATGACACAGACAAGTTGGATAACGAAGTTCACCCAATTTGGGCTACGTCTCTGGGTCTGCTTCCAATAGAGACCTTCTTTATTAATGCTCAAATGTTTGTTTTTTGCAATGACCTTTTTATATGTTGCTCAAATGAAAAAACGGAATGCACCGTTGGATTCTTTGTAAAAAATCATGCAAAATGAGTATAAATTTCTCGAAATTCTGCTAAGGGACCTCTTGACAAGATTTACAGTGTATCTCAAAGTATATGTACCCTTGGGAACGCACTTCGTGACAATATCTGCATAAAAATAATGACCTTAAGCCTCTTTTTGCATGCCCATTAAATAGTGCGTGGGCCCTAACCTACTTTCCAAACTTCAGGGCAGGCATTAAATATAATTTGGCGGGTTTGTTTTAACAAACTACATGTATGGTTTATTGGTTAAATCATTGTATATATATATGGGAATTCGGGGGTTTGAGCCCCACCGAAATCCATATATTTTGTCATTTTTTTGGCATATTCGTTGGTTGTTTAATATATGGTTACGTGGTTATGAAGTTCGTTATCCCCCGAGCGAGCTATGGCATTGGCCGCATCTATAGTATATAACAACCATATATTATATGGTTACATGGTTATTAAGTTCGTTAGCCCCCACACGAGCTATGGCATTGGTCACATGTATAGTATATAAACCAAGGGGCTTGGGGCTAGCCCTCGACCCCTTTTCCCCCCAAAATTAAGCTTAATACAAATTCAAATATAATTTAAACCATGTCATGGTAAGAACTAAATGCATGTCGCATTGGTAGTAGAGGCTTCTATAAGGCTTTGGGAGGTCACGGGTTCAACCCCCATCAACTCGCATAATATTTATGATAAACCATAACCAATATAGGCTAATGGGAATTCACCATGTGGCGACATCTCATTGGCTATCCCTTGCCACTTGTCAACATGTGATTTGTCCACTTGGATGTACAGACTTGCCCAGTCATCTGCCAACCAATGTGCCACATCGCTTGTACCATCATGTTCCATGTATCACCCTTGCAGTGGTGAAATGTGTCACCCTTTTTCTTTTCCCTTTGAATTTTTGCCAGATTTGATTGGAACTTTGACCGCTCATAACATTTGCATACAAACTCTATTTGAGGTGATTTTTGGGTTGTTGGAAATATATTGTCGAGCTCTATGCATTGATGGAATTTTCGAGAGCATTTGGGAATTTTTAATTTTGAGTATTTCTGAACCATTATGGACCTCTATGGGCATTCCTGATCCTCTTAGACTTATGTGAGCATTCTTGGATCCTCTTGGATCATTCCTCCCCATTGGAAGACTTTTGGACCACCAAAAGCTTTTATTACTCAATAAATAGATGAGGGTATAGGTCCCTCACCCTTCTGATCTCCATCCATTTTGTTTTACTTGGTTTTACTCCTTTGACACCAACTCAAAGATATTCCACATCACCTCGCTGTGAAGTCGTAATTTTCATGTCGAGTATAAAATATTCTTGTAGCTTGTCCAAATATTCTAGAGAAAAATCATTAACTATTGGAACCTGAATACTTTCATCTTCATCCATAATAATAGGAGGCTCATAAAGCTTCAAATTCTCAACATTTACCACTGAATACATTTGCATGTATGCTGGTAAATCTGAGTGAAAGGAATTAGTACCAATCTTCTCCAAGATCTTGAATGGACCATATCATATTGGCCTTAGCTTTTTAGCTTCACCTTTCATTATGTCTTTGCTTATATATAACCATACTTGATCACCGACTTCAAATTGATGATTAACCATATCTTTATCATGCATTTCCTTGTACTTGGATTGGATTTTGTCCAATTGTTTATGTACTGCTTGATGTACCTGTTGAATTTTTTGAATGAACCTTTTAGCTTTATCTATATCATCCTGTCCATCTTCTTGACTTGCTTCTCCAAAAGAAAATTCCATAGGTGATTTAGGCAAGTACCCAAAAAATAATTCAAAAGGATTTTTCTGAGTAGACGAACGTATGGCATGATTGTAGGCATGTTGTACATAAGGTAATTGTTCATTCCATAGATTAGGATTCTTTCTGCAGTACCCTTGAAGTAGATGTCCCATTATTCTATTTACCATTTCTGTTTGTCCATCTATCTGTGGATGAAAAGTTGTGCTCTTCTTCAACTTAGTGTCCATTATTTCCCATAAATGAGACCAAAACTTTCCCAAAAAGTGAGAGTCTCTATCTGATATAATAGATGTAAGAAGTCCAAAATGAACCCATACATTAGCAAAGAACATATGTGATATATGTTAAGCTGTGACCTATTTCTTGCACGACATCACAATACACATCTTGTTGAATCTATACACAACAACATATAGATAATAATGACCTATCCTGGACATCGGCAAACCCCCTACAAAATCCATGGAGATACTTTCCCATGGCTGAGAAGGTATTGGAAGTGGTGTATATAAACCCAAATTTTTGTTGCTAGGCTTACTTGTGGAACACATAACACACCCTTTTATATACTTGGAAATTGTCTTGTTCATTTGAGGCCAATAAAAATACCTCTGTAACTGAGCTATTGTCTTACCAACCCCGAAATGAACAGAAATGAGAGATGTATGAGCTTCTCTAATTAAATTTACTCTTTCATCCTTGGGTATACAAATCTTTCCAAGATGATATAACAAATTGTCATGCAAATAATAATCTGACTGCTCATTTCCAAGAGTTAATGCATCGTATACATCTTTAAAATAATCATCCTTATCATATTGTTCTTTATAACTTTCATGAGATAAAGGATTATACCTGAGCATTGTGGATGCATTAATCATTTGCATTGACAACATATTTGTAACCTTGTTATGAATACCTTTCTTGTACTTGATTACCAAATGAAACTGTTGTAAAAAACCCACACATTTGGAATGTCATGACTATTGTATCTTGGTCTGTGACTGCAAATACTATAATGGTCGATGATCTATATGAATAATTGTCTCCTTTCCCATTAAGTAATGCTTCCATTTATTTACACTTTGTACCATCGTATACAATTCCTTATCATATGTTGGATAGTTAATCACAACTTGAGTGAAATTCTCATAATGATAACATATAGGTTTTCCTCGTTGCATCAAGACTTCTCCCATGTCATATATGCTTGCATCGATATAAATCTCAAATGGTTGTTGTAGATCTGACAGAGCCAAAATTGGTGCGGTGCTTATCTTTTCCTTCAATGAATTGAAGGCTTTATGCTACTTTCCTCCCCATTGAAAGACTTGCTTAACACTTTTTAACACATGTAAAGGAGCTGTTATGTATGATAAATTAGCAATGAATTTCCTCTAGTATTTTATTGCTCCTAAGAATCCCCTAACAACTGTGGCAATAGTTGGCTTGGGCCATTTCACACTGACTTCTACTTTTGTCGGATATATCTTTAGCTCACCATTCCCTACAATGTATCCCAAATATACCATAGATGTTTTTCCAAATTCTGTTGGCATGTTTTCAGATAGAGGCAGAGTATGCGTGTTTGTCATTGATGGAAAAGATCACGACCAACAACAAAATGATGATCGCATAGCAAGATCAGAAGCTAAACTC
>SNQJ01S0036611.1:0-17816 GCA_010110895.2 Picea sitchensis
GCAGAAAAGGGACTTGAACGCACAAGTCTTAATAACCTTGTATAAAGAGGAACGACCCTCTTAAATCCCGAAGTAGTAGCTTAGGGATAAGTATTGATCAATGGATGAGATCCTATTGGAGAGTCTGCGGTCATTCATGATCATTGAATCGAGAGAATAAATGAGGGCGTTAAGTGCCATTAACCCTTTTTCCTCTATCTTCGTGAATAGAGAGGAAATATGAATCGTAGATCCCTAGGCTCCATGAGACCATCTGGACCGTTGATTTTTCCATGTCCAAAGAGTAGTAGAAAAGGGCGCGGCATCGGGACCGATCTGAATCGTCAGATCTGAACTAGGAATCCCGACAGTCGTTAGATATTTAGGGAGATATACAAGAGTTAAGCCTTGTGAATAGGGGCAAAATGGATCAGAGCCGTCCATCCGAGGAGGATAGGTGGTAGAGATCCAGAGAAGTTGAGCATCAGAGAATCGAGGTTTGCGAGAGAAAAGAAATCTTGCTGCTTGGAATCGCGATCCGGGATATCCCGATGAGCTCTGAGCCATCCATAGTTGGGACAGGTGTCAAGAGATCCAGAGAAATCGAGCATCGGAGAATCAGAGTTTGCAAGAGCAAAGAAATCTTGCCGCTTGGAATCGTGATCCTTGATATCCCGATGAGCTCTGAGCCGTCCATTATTTGGGACACATGTCAGGAGATCTCAAAAGTCGGGGATCGGGGAATCGGAGTATCCGAGCACAAAGAAATATTTTCATACGGAATCACGATCCGCGATTTATCGACAAGATAAAAACCGTCCATTAGGTGGAACACATGTCAACCGATCCCGGAGAATCAGAGTTTTCGAGGGTGTGAAACCCTTGCAGTTGGGAATCACGATACGTGAAATCCTGACAAGGATCTAGACCGTCCGTTGGCAGAGGACACGTGGCAGAGATCAAGTGCCATCAGCGTTTGGCGTATCGGGAAATCGACATTCCTGAGGTCGAAGGAACCAGGACCTCGAAAGTCCCGAAACCCCGATAAGGATCTGGACCATCCATTTGGAGGGATGCGTGGAGGAGATCAGAGCGATTAGGAAAGTCTCGACAAGGGAAGACATCCCTCGGTGTTTGGTTCATCGGGATATTGGGAATCCCATGGATGTGGTGTTTACCCCTTATGAAATCGTAAAAAACGAAACCCCGACGGGGTAAGGTTGTGGACACAGGAATCGAAGAATCGCGAATCCCATGGGCGTATGCACATCGACATCGAAAATCCTGAAACCCCGACGTAGAGGTTTGACTACGGTCCCGGGGTAGTAGTCACGTGGACCACAGGCTTAACCTGGAGGGCTAATGCACTAGGGGCACATTCGAAGGATCGCGAGTCTTGGGGGTGAATGAATTTCGATATTAGAAACTCCGTAGCCCCAATGGGAGTTATGACCATGGTCATATAGAGGAGGCTATGCAACCAAGAGCTTAGCCTAAGAGGCTAATTGGCATTTAAGTGAGTTAGAATGGTTGAAAACAGAAATCCCGACGAAAAGGGACATAAGACCACGGTTATGTACCGAGAGCCAGGTAGGTAAATAGAAGACCAGTGAATTGGGGATTCTCATTGTTGAGAAAACAGTGTAGAATTTTGATTATATGTAGTGGGTATGTTACACGTTTCATTATCAAACTGCATTTATTTATAAATTCATGATGGAAAAGAAGGACACGAGAAACAATGAATATTTAAATGAATGGCCAACGATATTGATTATATGAATTAGATCACTCAAATATCAATTTCTTGTTCTTCAAATCGGTAACTCTGTGAAAAAAATAACATTCCCTTTATTAGATCCATGAACTCCTATGAATGTAATTAATTCTCAAATACTGTGCTATCTGCGCAAGACTAGGACTAGTGACTAGTTTTTTGGGGCGTATTTGGCTAATGGCCATCCCCTTCACCACATGGCATCCACATAGCTTCACCTCTCTCATTTCATATGTCATGGCATAGCTGTGACTTGGGTTGTCATCCCCTGGTAATGATGTGGCTTCTAGTTGCAGGGAAAATCTCCTAGTCTTCACAAATACTAGGCCTTCAACCCTCCGTCGTTCTTGTGCAGGCCTACAAAATCTCTAGAGACCTCAAGTACTGAATTATTCTCACACTCCAAAATATATGGTGGGGATCGATCCATATTTAGATCAGATAGTCCTGATCAAAAGTGCATGACCTCTTGATAAATAACTCCCTTACAACTTCAGATTGCACTTGTGCTCTCCTCCATTGATATAGCTCAATGGATTCATCATGGATGTAAGTCATATTTCTTCTTCATACCTTCCATGAAATCACCACCAACACTTATTTTCTTTTTTCTTCATGGACTCGCGGCCTCATAAACTTGTAACCTTATTTCATAAGTATGTCTGAAAACTCTCATCATTCAACCATTTTTCCACTTCTTCGCGGACTCGTGGACTCACAGACTCATAATCTTGTAACCTGCCTTTCATAAGTCTTTTTGAAAAGTCTCAACAATTAACCATTTTTCCACTTCTTTTTGGACTCGCGGACTCGCAAAATCATAATATTGTAACCTTCCTTTCGTAATTTCGTCCAAAAAGTCTCAACACTTAACCATTTTTGCACTTCTTCACAGACTCAGAATAAGTCCCAACACTTAGCTATTTTTCTATCTTCGCCAACTCGTGGACTCACAAACTCATAATATTGTATCATGTTTTTCATAAGTCTATTCAAGAAGTCCCAAAAATTAGTCATTTTTTTGTCTTTGCGGACTCGTGGACTCACGAAATCATAATCTTGTATCCTACTTTTCATAAGTCTATCTGAGAAGTCTCAACACTTAGCTATTTTTCTGTCTTCATGGTCTCATAGACTTACGAATTCATAATATTGTATCCTTATTTTCACAAGTCTGTCTGAGAAGTCCAAACACTTAGTCATTTTTCCATATTTGCAGACTCGCGGACTCATGTAATCTCAAACTCTTAGACAAGTTTCCAAGATCTTACCACGGTTTGGTTGGATTGACACTTAGACAAACTTCCAATATCTTACCACAGTTTCATGGGTTTGACAGTTGGTCTTCCACATGGCTCCACATCACATGTCAATTATAATATCATCCAACATGTACATACCACCATGGAAGAACATGACTTTCTTCTACCACGTCAGCTGACGCGTGGCCTCCATGCCATCTCAACATCATCATACAAAAAATTACCCAAAATTTTCCGATTTGCTTATGTTCAATTTTTTTTCAAAGAGGCTCAATTATTCACATTACCCATGAAATTTATCTCAATCTTACTACCATAATTTCAACAAATGAATTTCAGACATCCTTTTTCCATCATTTTGTCAAACATTTTTTCTGCATAGTCTGTAATTTTCACTTCTGTGTTCCACTAATTGTCCCATCTAGGCTCAGTGTTGAAAATTGGGCTCTGATATAACTTTGTAACGTACCCATCCACCCAATTTGGGCTACGTCATGAAAAAAATCTCTCTTTATCAGCTATGATACCATTTTAGTAACATACCTAGCCTCCAACTAAGAAACAATATGTGTGGAACACACATAACATGAAACTTCTGCTAATTAAATCAATTATTTTACTGTTATTCGATTTCCTGTAGCTTACAACTACAATTTATAACAAATTTAGCTACGGGTTATAACTAAAAAATAGATGCATATGAAGCATACTAATAATCAACATGAGATACAACTAAACCATTCATTACAAGAACATATAAGTCATGCTCATTCATGTAGAGTTCATGCACAACAATAAAACATGAAAATAACTTAGTACAAGATAAAAAACTTATCTTTAAACAAGAATCATGTAACCAACTGCTTGTGATGGATGTTCCACCAAACCAAAGATTACAAATATCAATAGCCAGTCACCCCCTAGCTAAGGCTAGCGATCCACAAAAGAGGATAGTCTGTCATAGTCCACTCATAGTCCACTCATAGCTCATAAATCTCACAACCCAACTGATATTCTCCTACATCTATTCTGATTTTCCACCATCTCTCTTCCTCTTGACCTGACCAACCCAAGGAATCTACCCCTTCACTGATCTCAATCCCTCAGGTGTCCCATTCATTTATCAGGGTCTCTCTGGCACAAGTAGCTAGGAATCCCTCAACTGGGATCTTAGGGGAAACTGGTTCTAGGAAAACTATCAGTGAACCAACAAAAACAACTTGTTGTTTCAGTGCAACTCACCCAATATTTCACTCTTCAGTCCTGACAAACTGACTCTTTAGTCTTCCAACTCCAATTTTCTCTAGTTATGCCCCAAATTTATCTAGAATTCACCCTCCACAGTTTCATGAACTTTAGGATAATTTTCTTGTTCTCCCCTTGGATCTCGTGCACCCACTTAACTAACTACAAACTGCTTCTCTCTTACCCCCATAAATTTCCTCTCTTTGACTTGCCTTTCTTGAATCACACTTCCCCAAGATAATTGTGCTCAACCCCCATGTACCCAACAACTTTGGTATGTGACCACTCACATCGACCCTCTTACATGTATTCAATGATTGGATTTTGGAAACACTCAATAAAAAATGGGAAGTTTCATATACAAATAGCAATTTAGGAAAATGGTTTAAATAATTATACATGGGTAATTCCCCCTTGGATCCCTCTTGGCCATTATTATAGACACTCCCCTCTCTTGTGGATTAATTCAGCCTTCATCTCTTGTCCATGTCCCCTTAGTAGTTGGCTTCACATTTTATTAATAAAAAAAATAAATACAATTCACATATTACATCGCTTGGTCGTAGCCACATATTATATCTACATAACCATTAATTAAACTAGGGATTACAGTGGGGATGTTACAATAAGTAGACATCATTATAAATTGTGTACTTAGTACCTTCATGAGATGGATTATGGAAATGGTATGTACCTATATGTATGTATGTAATATTTAAAGGGCATATCATTGTAAGATGTGCTTAGGCATGCCCCTTTTCAATTGTCATTGAGATTTTGATAAGATATTTGATATAGTGAAAATATATATGTTATGTAGATCTTAACACCATCAGGAGTGGGTTGTGTGTTCCTTGTTTTGGTTGGAACTCTAAGGAAAGTGAAAGGCCTAGAAACAAAAAAAAAATTGCACATTTAGGGGGAGTTCACTAATGAACCATGTACATAAAAGACGTGTTACTAGAATAACAATTGGAATGGTCATGTACCTATATAGTCAAGTGGATGATTATTCCTTTATATGATTTGACAAATTGATAATGCTTATATGATTGAGGTATGAGATGCAATTGTTAGGTTATACCAGAAATAAACTTTGCTCATTGAAAGGTTTTTCAATTTGTAGTGGAGAATTCATTACACTGGACTATTAAAAGATGTTGATTAGGACATGACATGATATTCTCCACTTTTCCCATCATTAAATTATTTAATATTTATTGCTAAATTATTTACAATTTTATTAAATATTAAAGGATTAGTGCATAGTTTGTGTTGGGGAGTTTTATGTGCACATAGCGACACATTAAAAACCAAAGAGAGGTTCAAACTCTTGTCTAGAGACTGTGTATGTTTAGCCAAACACTTCATTTATTTATAAATTGACGATGGAAAATAATGACATGAGAAATGATGAATATTTCAAGTGAATGACCAACGATATTGAGTGAATTCCTTACATCACTCAAATAAAAATTTCTTTTTCTTTAAATTGGTAATTCTGTGCCGAAAATATCATGCCCTCTATTCAATCCATGAATTCCCATCAATTTAATTAATGCTCAATTGTTGTGCTACCTGCGCAGTACTAGTGACTTTATGGGACCACAAAATGTGTTCATTTGCTACTAATCTGGGTCTGGAACAATTGAACTCGTTATACATAATTGTCTTGAGGATGAAAATAAATAATATTAGATGGATATAATTCATGTTCAAGTTAGTCTACTGTTATTTTTTATTTATAATTTTCGATAATTTCTTACTTTTTCTTTTGAGTCTCCCCACTTTGCAGGACATTCCATTATGTCCATCCTTCTGGGAAGATAGTTTCATCCATGTAAGGGTTAGAAAACACTACTTTGGAGTAAGGTCCCCATGGTTTTGCTAGGTAGTTTAATACTTTTCCTGCCAACTTGCATTGCAAAAAGACGAAGCTCAAGTTGTCTGACGGAGAGAATCTCTTCTGAGCACAATATATAACCATATGAGTGAGCACAATATCCAAGCCATTACATCAAGGAGTTTCTACAAGGTAGGAATATGGATGCTACTTCTCCTCTCCCAATAGTACAAATGTCACACCTCCTCCATACAACCCTTACCCATGTGTCACTTAATTAGAAATACTCATCCTTGCACGATGGATTCACCTTGCTGACAAATATATTTTAACGTTAATTCACAAAGGGCGGTTTTAAAATATGAAAAATAGATTCAATATATTATAGATATTTTGGGGATGATGTGGGGAACATGGAATTTTATAGGTATTAGGGGGGATATATTTTAAATACATGGGTTTTCTTATTGAAAATATGTATTGGTAGGGAGATTCAATATGTATGGTTTTTCTTATTTACACTTGCATTTAATATTAAATCATTAAATCACTAAGATCGATGGCTCACATGCTTAAGGAACCCTACGCATGACCCTGCATTTTCTTGATATTCATGTCCAGGAGATTTAATGAAGACATGTTATGCTTGGATTTAGTAGGTGTTATGATCAAGGTGAGGTTAAATTTGTTGGTAAAGGATAGGGATTCTTTTGTGCTTTGGATATGTTCCTTGTTGTGGTATGTTGTGGTTCTCAGTTGGTCTGTCTCTATGAATTCTAGTTTTTTTCCTCAAGATTATTTTGTGATGGCTCCTTGTATATGGAAACCTCGTCCCTCGCCTGCTATCTCATCACATTATGCTAAGGTATCCATAGTCGCGGTGCATTTTACTAGGACTTTGTCCCTATGGAAGAACATGTGAACATGCCTATGCTAGAAGAAGAGGTTAAGTTAGTTAGAAAATTCATGGAGGATGAGGAGGTTGAACAATAGGTGGAGGGTATAATTCCCTATTTGGGATGTACTAGGACCTACAATTTAAATTTTTACAAGACCTTAAAATTGTATTGGCACACTAAAAGAATGGTGTCTTTGGGAATTCTTCCTAAAGATGAATATTCTTGTCAACTGAAGCATCACATGGGCATAACCTTCTCTACAGCTTCTCACCCGAACGTTGTAGTTCCACCAACCTCTTAGGTTCCTCATGTAATGGAATAACATGTATTTTAGTATTTTAGATACATTGTTTCTTCAGGTTTTGTGTTTTCGGGTCATAGGGAGTTTCATAACTATCATTATAGACTATTGGTTAATTGGGCTTAAGGTTTTAAGACTAGTTATTTTAAAAATTTGGCCTGATTTTCCCACTGGGGAAGGCATACCTTCTATTTATCTCTTGGTTTCATAGAACTATTATGGGTATTTATTGGCATCTGAACCATTACAAACATCTATGTATGTTTTGTGAATACCAATATAGTTTCTTCTTACTTACAAAAAAAAAATGTCTAAACACTATACCAAACATTTATTAGAAGCATGGAATTTTTTTCCCCAATAATAAACATGCAACCAACCAATTTATAAAAAAAAGTTGAATTAAGCAATACATTTACATTAGTTCCATTGAAAATAAAAAAGTACTATGAATCAATCATATTTTTCTTATGCCCCAAGGAGACGTATAAACATATACCCAATCCAAGGTGTTTCTGATGATATATTGATGTTCTACGAAAGTTATGGTTTATTAACAACTTGTCACCAGGAAACAAACTACATATTGCATGAACAAAAGAAAATCTAGATGTCGTCCTTTTCAATTAAATTCTTTGTTGGCACATTTTTACGTAATAAGTGTAGAGATTCACTTTAAACTATATATTACACCAAAATATACAGTGAAAAAATGAACGAGAATTTTATTTTTCTAAATGTCTATATTTATAAATGAGAGGCACCAAAGAGTGACCTCTATTTTTTCCTCTACAAAGCAAAAGAAGACCAAGGAAAGGTGATTCATATATATGAGCAGAATGAAATAAATAACAGACTAAATACAATAACACAGATATGTGGAGAACAAAAACAGATATCCAGTAAGCAATAAGTTCTATTGAATAAATAAAATAGGTTGAAACTGTAAAACTACGGAACTGAAAACAACTTGCTCGAATGGTGCTAGCTATCTCTAAGAAGAGATGTAGATGCTATGTGCATACATCTGAAAAGAATGATTAAAATGAGGCTCCAGAAGAATTTTTAACATTACTCATGATTTCCAAAACCCTAGACATCCAAAAACCTAACCCTAGGAGATGAAACACCAAAAGTTATATCGGCCCCGATGGGTAAGTTGGTACCTCAAATTCCCAGGGTCATAAGTTTTGCATACGACCTTCGTTTTAGGCATGTGATATCCCATTGGAAATGTATTTTCGAGAACTACACATTATTTCATAAAACTCTAACTCCGTCTACAGTTTGGCTATGGCAAGCCAAAAAAATATTGTTTAGGGCCTCAAAACGAACCTGGAAGTACATAAAGATGCACTGACATGAAACTTTCCAAAATAGTCTAGTTGGATTGGGTGGGAAACCACCAATATCCACCTAGAAGCTGTGTAGGGATTAAAACATCCCCGAAAGTATGGAACCCATAATTACAAAGAATTACATAAAAACACGTCGAACTAAAACTGGCAAAAGGATCCAATTGAAATAGGTGGGTGGCCACCAATATCCACCTATATTAAGAGATGTCCATTCCTGGCCTTAGAGAGTCGTGATCTTGCAGAGGAAGCAAAATGGAGGCAACATAAAATTCAATATATTGAATGGAAGGAAACAAAGATTTGGAACCTGGGCCTCAATGAATACTTCCTCCAAGATCTTAATGAATAAATAAACAAGATGACTAGAGAAAAGGGGCACTGGAAAGCTTAGATTATAGAGATTGATGGTCTTAATTATAAAGTAGAGGTTAGGATGAAAAACTTGGAAGGGAATAAGGCTGATGTGTACGGTTCCACCAGAAATAGACTTGGTTACAAATGATTTAGGGCTGTGAAATTCCTCCCTAGTGTCAAAGATATATTTGATAAGCCCTTGTAGGAAAAGAAGAGGAGGTGTAGATATGGGATTTACAAGTGAATTGATGCTAATTTTTATGGATAAGAGGATGAAAAGAATGATATCTTGGATAAATTTGAGAGACCCATGGAGGAGGATATGTGAGTTAGAGTGTTGAGGGAGTGGCGGAGGATCAATTCTATCAATATATATAAGAGACCTCAACCCTTCATCAATTTCTATGTTTATAGTTGTTGATTGTGGGTTGGGGTTTGGTGTTCCTTCATGTGGGGGTGTGAGGTTTGGGTTTTCTCCATGCTCCATGTTAATTAAGTATTCTATAATTTTGTAATGGAAAATATAGTTTAGATTTATTTTTTAAACATTTAAAAAAATTAGGAAATTTAAGAAAAAGTAAGTTGCATCCAAATTGATACCTAGAATCAACTCGAGATTGTGGCATGAGAGTGTGGATGGCAAGTCAGCAAATTCATGGCAGGAATTTTCTCAATATCCATTGAGAATGTGCATTGTGGTCATTCTATTAGTGAAATAGACCAATCATGCCCCTCTTTTTGGATCATATGCATAGGAATGTGTATGTGTTCCTAGAGCATGTGTGTGTTCCTAAGAAACATGTGCACTCTATAATGCATGAACATTCCTAAGAACATGCACATTCTCTTAAGAGTGCACCTGTTCTTTTGTTGAGGGGCTAACATAGGCTCCTCCATGGAGGATAGAGGGATGTTGAGCCTATCACATCAAGAATGCATGCACATTGCTAGGAATTTATACACATTGCTATGTGAGTGAGTTCATGATCACCATGTTGCCACTTTTTTTTCCACCAAGTTCGTGCAGACACCCTCTACTTTTTATCAAAAATAATTGAAATATGAAAATGAAAGAATAGGGAAATGAAAGAACACTACCCACACAAATAAACACAAGATTTACCCTAGGAAACCCAATATAGGAGAAAACCAAGCTTGAAGGTGATTCCTATGCTCTACTCTCTTTGTTTCAATTATGAAAATGCAAATACAGAGGCATGGGAACCCACTATGGAGTTTCGTACGACATTGTGACCTGAAAGGATGTTATAGAATATTCCTTCTCCTTTGTCATTCTCTCAATATAGTACTCCTATATTTTTTTCTTAGTTATGGAACAAATACAATACTAAATGATGGAACCCCTTCGCCTCCTAGTGACTAAATATTTAGCATGTCCGAATAATCATCTAGGATTAGGGTTTTGACATTATTAAACCTGAATCAGTGATAAGGTTTTGGACCCTCTATTGGGCACAGGCCGATTTTGAGGAAAATTCCATTTTTGGAAAGTGAAGCATAATTTGGAAAAAGACAACTGGCAGGAAAAATAGCACATGCAGGGAAACACCACATGAAAAGGAGGAAAGCATGCAAGGCACACATGGAGGAAAACCTAACCATGTTAGGGTTAGGGTTTTTGTAAAAGATTACAATGGCTGATAAGTTGTAATTTAGTATAAGTAAGTACCTAGGAGGTCTAGGTAGAGGTTCCCGAACTTTGTTTTGTTCGGTTATAAAAACTACTGTAAGATCTGATACCATTTTGTAAGTTGTTGAGTTGTAGGAGAGTCAAGTAGGTAGATCTTGAGGTTTAGATCACAGGCTGAGGATCCTAGTGCGATCTAGTCATCCTCACATAGGTTTTGGAACCTGTTTTGTGATTGTATGATCAGAATTGTAGTGTGTGTGCCACCATATATTGCAAAAATCTAAATAAAAGAGCATAAGAAGCCAAATCTTTGTGGACGTAGCCCAGGAGGTGGTTAACCACGGTAACACCTATGTTATGTGTCGTTCTTATTACATATTTACCTTATGTAAGTAGTTAGACTATGAATGGATGAATGGATACTTATGTGATATATGTTATAGGTCATATCTATTAGAATGCATGCATAGACTTAATAGATGAATGGACCTTAATACTAATAAATTGAGTAATCAGTTTAAGTCTTGAGAAATATCAGTTACAATCCTAGATCCCCACTCTTTCCTAGACTGCAAGCACCTGAGAATTGTAGTCACCCATAGAACTGTCTTGGGTGAGACTGTGTTGTACATTCTGTGTGTTGTATTTTCTTCTGATTTACCAAGAGGGTCGATGGTTTTAGAGGGTTTTGTTGGAAACATGTTCAAATATGAGCCTGGGTCAGACATGAAGTATATAGAAAGAGTAGTAACCAACAAATGGTTATGTTTCTGACTGGAGTTGCATGAGATTGAGTGAATGGGATCCATTGAAGAAGCTTGTGGAGAATGAAGCATAGGAGAATGAAGGTATAAAAAGGAAATGTTTAGACTGTGGAAACCAAGGAAGGCGGAGATCAAAAGATGGTTGAAAACAAAGGAAATTTAATTTGTGCAGAAAGATAACAGAAACCCTAAGTTAACATTGTGAAAATACCTAGACAAATACATGTTTAGCGACCTGCATGAGGTATTTTTCTATGATTTCCCGCATGTGTTGAAGGAGTGGATATTGAGGATGAAATACAACCACCCTACAAATTGAATCAGAAAAATCGATTGGAATCATGTTGAGATCGCGCAGTTACAAAAAATTAACAACAAATTCACACGCGTAGTAGATTTCTTGTTAGACAGTATTGTTGCAGGGTTTATCACAAAATTTGCAGCGGATACTGTGAAGTATTATAGTGCAGTAGAGAAGGAGTTTCTAAAAGTACCTATAGGTAGCTGTATTAGATTGATGTATACTTCAATCAAGATTTTACTATATAACAACAGTGTTATGCCTATGGAAGCAGGCAACTAAACTTCCTTGCATGCATGGGGGAAGGGCAGAAGAAATTACAAGAGGTGGAAAAATGGAGGAAGATGTGGATAAGGGAAAGAAGGAGGAGGCCATGGACCCAATCATGATGGAGCAAGATTAGATCAAACAGATCGTGGAAGCAGCTAGAAAGACATGCAGTGGAGTACCCTTCCAATATAAGATGAATAATAAGAAGAGAGCCATAGCTGATAGAGAGGGCTTGGAAAGTGATGAAGAAGAGGTAGAGGATATATGAGCTATGGATCATATTGAATAAATCCTACGTGCAACATATGAAAGGAAGACAAGAGGTCCAATGGTAGAAACAAAAGGAAAAATTCCCATCCATGTTAGTGTCAGTGTGGAACCCATAATCCCATGTATGACTAGTACACCAGAAAGAACACCACCATTTAGACAATTGAATTTTAGTGGAATAAATACAACAAAAAACACATCTAAGAAAGGAGAAACAAATGGAGGAGCCAGTTCAAGAAGTAGTAGTCAAATATCTACACTATGTGGAGGTAGTAGTTCATCACAGTTCAAGATGGTAGGACATGATCCCACCATTAGGTTACCATAATTTTAGGGAGAGGCATCTGAAGACCTTGAAAATATTTTTTTCATCTGTGAGAAGATATGGGAAGAAAAGAAGATCAAATATGATGACACAAAACTTGTGCAGTTAGCTATCACGTTGAGAGACCGTGCACTGGATTGGTACATGAGTCTAGTTGTAAACAGTACACCAGGAATAATGAGGACAATTGCAGATGTCAATGAGCTACTGATAAATGAATTTGAAAATCCTAGCTTAGAATATCAGTACATGAATGAGATGATTGAAATCAGACAAAAACCAGGTGATTCTGCATAGCAGATTGTGATCCAGATTATTTTCGGCACGAAATGAGAGAGGAGATATAATAAATAAATGTACAGAGATATCTCAGATATACAATAATATAAAATAAATGTATCAGAGATGAAACCATAAACACAGAGATACATTAATACACAATTTTCTATTAATGAGCGAAAATGTACAAACATTGTAAAAATACAGAGTGAAAGACTCACTAGAATGGTGGTAGCTTATCTCTAAGAAGAGACGTGTCCGCTACTCGCATTTGCATGAAAGCTTAGCTCTAAGGGAATTTTTAACATAAGGAAAATCTAAAACCGTAACCCTGGAAGATGAAAATCCAAAAGGTTTGCGGGCCCCGATGGGGGTAGTTGAAACGTCAACTTCCAGGGGGCGTAACTTTTTCATATGATCTCTGTTTGGGGCACTCGATACACTGTTTGAAAGGACTAACCGAGAATAATGACTTTTGAATGTCCCAGGAGAGTGCCTTTGAAAGTCACTTGGGCCCCAAATCCCCAAAAAACATCGTTTAGGAACTCAAAATGGCTCCGAAAGTTTGGAACCCGAAAAACTGCCAAGATGGAAAACTATTTTTTGAGCTCGCGGAATAGGTGGGTGGCCACTGATATCCACCTGGATCAATCCTCCATCCTTAGGAAGCATTGGTATCCATTGCATTGAGGTCATAAGGGAGAGGGGGAAGCGTTTGTTGAATTTGAACCTTTGAGAGCTACTTTCCTTGCTGGAGAAGACTGTAACGGCCTCCTCGTTACGACAACAACTCTGATAACAGGTGCAATTTTTTTTTTTTTTTTGTTTAACGTGTGTGCGCGCGTGTAAAAAGGAAACAGACACACTTGAATCTACGTCACCACCCGACAGCTAACAAGACGCAAGCAAGACGACATACAATGTACAACAGGGAACTGCATGCATTAACGACCATCACTCAGAAATAAGTCAGACTAACTACCCATCCATCCTACCGTGCAATGGTTAGGACCTTCAAGACACATAAGCAACGCTCAAGCCTAGGTTCCCATCGATTTTAACCATTTAAGGTCTCAGGGATGGCGACTATTCTGAGGAACTTGGAGGTGTCTACATCCTGCCCGACACAAGCAGACCAAGCAATAAAATGACTACCACCAAGTACAAATATAATCAAAGAAAAACCGCGACCACTACGACAAGCGCTAGTCCGAAGAACTCCGGCAACAACAACCGTTATTATGACAGGGCAGTAAATATGACTCAAATGACAATAGTTTCAGACCAAACCCCATTTAATTTCTAATGATCGACGAGTTACCAACCCAACCTTAATTAAGGTACATGTAAATCATTTCATTCCCCATTTTACTGAATCATAATAAATGATTTTACTTAGTTTCCAGAACCATACCTTTTGTATGTTATCGATAATAATGTAATTACAACAACACTATCATAAAGCAACCATATCATTACTTTTATATTCCACTATTATTTCAAGTAAAATCACAAGTACTGTACATTTTATTATCATCTATGACAATGAACTATAATAACATGACCATAGAATAACCATATCATTACTTTTTGTACTACAAATAACATAGTAAATAAAAAAACAATGATATTACATTTCATATGTTATCATTTGCTAACATTGCATTTTTCCAAATTTCCAAGGGCATTACCCTTATATGTTCCAGACTACAAATTATAATGACCCTTCTTTACAATAACCTTGCAGATAAAATAACGATGATGATCATAATGGAATAAAATCTTAATGAAAATCATTTTGAAATCGGACTGTAACTAAAATTCCTTTCTTTGTAATTTCATATCCTTTAATTCAATTCTTTAATTACACCTGAAAATCATCTTCTGTTCGTTATTTTATTCTTTTCATGAATACTAAAATAATAATGAAAATCATATTCTTTTTAGTTCAACTGAACATTGTGTCCTTTAATTACACCCAAAAATCATATTCCGTTCATCATCGTTATTTTATTTATTTTTAGGAAACTAAAATCTTAATGATAGTCACATTCGTTTACTTACAACTGAAAGTGAAAATCGTAAGGAATTGATGAGGCATGAAAAAAAAAGGAAGACTTGGCACAACGATGGGCTGGAGTGGGATGAAGGCTTAGTTTGTGCTGTGAGCTTGCTCATCTGGTGTCCCTATAATCGTCTACAGTATATTTTATAAGGCAGTCTCAGTCTTACTACTGTGTGATTAAGTTCCATCGGTTATGACACTGTCTTGCATAGGGTTTAATTCATAAAGGGAAAAAAGGGCAAGGCAATAAGACATCCTGCTCTCAGTGCTCCACTGACACATTACAGTTCAGTAATGACTGTCATGTTATCTACTGAAATCATGCTGGTGTTCCTATTATTTTGTTAATCCTTAAAAATAACCTTCCCGAAACCTTTCTTAATTTGCCTTCATCCATAAACTTCCTCCTTGGTGCTTGACCCGGAGCATTGACACTTGACCTTGGTGAGACCTCTCCATTCATCACAGTAGGATTTTGCCGACCTTGCATATTTCTGTTCAATGGTGGTGGAGCTGCTGTAGCAACTTGTGAGGGAACAAGAAAAGGGGTGTTGTATGCTGACATGTTCATTGAAAATGGTGTACTATGAAGTGTAATATTCCCAGACCCCAAAGTAGAAGCATGGCCTGCAAGCAATTCTCTACCACTGCAAATAGGTAATTGTCTTGCTTGTCTTGGACTTGCATCATTAGAGTAGGAAGACCGGCTAGATGGTATATTACGATCATCAACAGAAGATGGAAATATTGAGAACTCAGTTCTAACTGGTGTTGTTGTTGAAGGAGGAAAACAACTGAATCACCATAAAGTTCAACTACTTCTTCTTCAACACCTAAGATGCACAACTCTTCATATGCATCCCAAAGAAGAGGGTCCAGTGACACAGCTTGCACAAAATGCTCAATTGCAATTTTTCTTCGATCAATTTACCTTTATTTTTTTCCAAGGAGATAATGACCAGCTGCACCATTTGGAACCTCTGTGCTAGGCTCATTGAGAGGACATAATGCTGCTTCTGCTTCATGAAGAAGCCCCATGTCAAGCATACTAGTGCAAATAAATAATAGGATTGTGCAGATTGTGTCCCTTTTAAGATGTTATATGCACGATAAGCTTGATTGTTATGTAAGTAACAACTTGCCAATAATTGAGAATTCTTGGAAGGGTATTCAGCATAGAGTCGTTCGCCAATAAAAATAGCATTGTTGTACATGTATAGACGAAGGCTATAGTTTACGCATTCCACCATTCGGGACTCCATGATTCATTAGTAAGAACGACCAATAACTACCAAATGAGTATGCGTGTATCGCCTGTTTGAATCACAGGAAGTGTGCATGTATCGTCTGTTTGAATCAGAGGAAGTGTGTTTGTATCATCTATTTGAATCGGAGGAAACCACCAAGAACGCCCAGAAACTACAAGAGCGTAAACAACCAACAAGATCTCTGAAAATATACAAATGCGATGACTCCTCCGTGCTGTTATAGGTGAGATTAAGGCTGCTGTGACCATTCGAACAATGCCCACTTAAACCAGCCTGTGTTAAGACATGAGGCGGGAAGAGAGGAAACTCCTCGGAGCCACTGACATGGGTGCAACGCGCATGAGGTAAATGGCTACTAGACACAGGGATACAACGACCTGGTGAGGCTAGGTTTAAACCATGTGGAGGGATAGGAACTCTGCCACAAACGTAGAGCCCACTCAACTCTGTCGAGAATACGTAACAGTAAGGGACAGTGTTAAAGGATTGAGCGCTGATTTAAAACTAGAGATAAAAATCTGTACAGAGTTATCGATCGAGGCAAGGTTTTGGCTATGGCAACGTGTTTTGAAAACAACCTGGACTTGTACAAAAACTGAAAATCGTCTAAAACTACATTCCTACAAGATTTATACCCACCTATACTTTCAAAACAACGCTAGAATCCTTTGAACCAAAATTTAAAAACACCAAAGTCTATCGCTAGTGATATAGCTTATCCAAGGGGAAAAATACATATATATCCAAAATAATTTATCATTTACTTCTAACAATTTACCATCGAATATTCCGAATCTAGCATAATCATATTGCAATCTACTCTACTAAATAAAGAACATACTGTGGCATTTTCGCCCGCTTCGAAGGACGTCCACACGCTCCGAGTCGCTCCCGCTCGCCAACCGTCGAGACCTCACCGGTACCTCCCAGCCAATCGCTAGGGGTACTCTGCTTCCCCCTTAGCCCCCCGAGCCGCAAAGGGGCCACACACTATCCAGATGGTATGTCTAGCTTCCCAGCTTGCCTCGCAAGGCCGAGCTACCACTCCTATCCAAGATGGAAAATCTCAACTCCTCACAAGTAATCAGTCAAGTCACAAATCTGGCAGTGTAACGTTACGCTAATAGCCAATCCCCTTCTTCCTCATCTCCCTTTTCTTTTATAGAGTTTTGAGACCCACCGAATTTCCCTAAATCAGATTTTAAATTAATTTTCAATAAAATATTCTAAATATTCTCCATCGCACAAGTGTTGTCCATCCCCCTCTTTTCTCCAATAAATATTTTCTTTAAATTTATTAATTGTATCAAATCCCTCACCCACCTATATTCGCTCCTAAATTTACTCCTAGGTGTTCATATATCCCCTTACATGTTTTAAATACTTTCCCTAAAAAAGATGTTACTAAATTAGCTCAAATTAGCAGGTTCTTAATTGCAGATTCATTTCTATGTTGACCTCTCTTTTTACCATAAGTTCCCATCTTTCCTTTATTATGTTTCCTCCATTTACTTAGTTTCCCAATTCTTATTATTCCCTTCTTTCCCCTTTTTATTAGACCCAAAATGGCAGTTGCGCTATTAAATCTTTCCCATTTATTATTTA
>SNQJ01S0036611.1:19826-43969 GCA_010110895.2 Picea sitchensis
CTAGTGTTTCCGACTAAGGGTTTGAGTTTATGAGCTAGGTATTTTGCAAGTTGATAAGTAGGGCTGCCTATTGTGTTGACGATGGGTCTAAGGGGGGCCCCTTCTTTATGAATTTTAGGAAGTCCATATATCCTAGGGGTGGAGGGGCAGCTAACAATCAATTTCTTTTTATCATCATCTTTTATGTTGCTTAATTTAATGGCTTTGGAGACTTCTTTTGCAATCACGAAATTTACTGCGCGCAACTTTTCCCCATTGTTTTTGTATTTTCTCTCTTTTCTAATTTGTATTTATTTTTCCCTCTTTTTATCCTTTTTATTTCTTTTTTTCATTTTTCTATCCTAAATTCTATTATATTATAATATGTATATGTCTTTCATAATGCACTAAAACTTTTAAGTGTTAGGAGGTCGACTATCCCTGTACACTTTCAGTCAACTCCCATTGATAATTTCTTTCAGCTTCGCTCCTGCTAGATCCTTTAACTGTACATATCCCCCATCTGTGGCAGTCTTGACTTTATAGGGCCCTAACAAATGCATTCTGAATTTACCAGAATATTGCAAAAATTTGTTGTCATAGAGCAAGACTAGGTCTCCTTCCTTGAAACTCTTCCTCTTGATATGTCTTTTATTCCAAGATTTGTCCCTTTCTTTATGTACTTCTTAGTGAAATCCTCCTAGAATTATATCCTCTTCCATCTCCATTAGTTTATTTATCCTTTCCTTTATTGTCCCTCTTTCTGTCATGTCCGTAATTGTTGCTACGTGCAAACTCGATACCAAAAATTCTAATGGTACTACTGCTTCCTTCCCATACACCAATCTGAATGGTGTCTGTCGCTTCTTACATATAGTCCTATATGACCATAGTAATGTAGGTATTTTTAAGTCCCAATCATCCCTGTTGACATTGCAGATCTTTTTCAGAGCATTCTCCAAGATTTTATTAAAGGATTCTATTGTTCCATTTGCATGGAATGGTAAGGTGTACTCTTCTGGTGATAGAGTTCAAACTCTTCAGTCATAGCCCTGATAGTGTTTTTGATGAAGTGAGTATCTTGGTCACTCGTCAAGATTCTTGGGCATCCAAATCTGCTGATCACTTTCTCAAAGAGGAAGTGTGTTGTTGTCTCTGCGTTGCAGTATTTGAGTGGTGATGCTTTTTCCCATCTTGTTAAATATTATGTCACAATAATGATATATCTCGCTCCTGACCTTTTTTCTGGTGGATGGATTGGCCCAACAAAGTCTATTGCCCATTTTGCAAATACCTGCAAAGTTACTTATGGTCCCAGGGGAATACCATCCCTTCTGTTAGGTTTACCAACCCTCTGATAGACATTGCATTTCTAACAATATTCCTTGGCATCTCTGTGAATTTTTGGCCACCATAGTCCTATGCGCAATAGATTATGTGTGGTATCTTTTCCTGCATAATTTCCTCCAACTATTCCCTCATGAGCTTCTTCCAAAATTCTAGGCCTTTCATGTTCTAGTACACACCTTCTCAAAATATTGCCTGTGCCCAATTTATATAAGTGTCCTACAATCAGTTGATAGTCTGCAACTTTGACTACCATATTATTCTTATGTGCAGTGATAAACTATTGTGGTGCAATACATGTGCTCAAATATTCAATGATATTAGAAAAATGTTCATCAACTATTTGTACTGGAAAAAAAAATACACATCAGGGGAGTTGTATTCCAAGTTGGTAGGTTCCTCTCCATTAGTGACCCTTAACAGATGATCAGGTCCTTCATTTAGCTTCCCTGGTTTGACTATCACCTCTAAATCAAATTCTTGAAATAACAACAACCATCTACAAATCCTCCCCCCCAACACTCACTTATTGACTAAATATTTCAATTTGAGGGTTGAATGATCTGTGAACATCATAAAGTGTTTTCCCAGTAAGTAATGTATAAACTTCTGAAGTGCATATACCATAGATATGCCTTCTCTTTCTGTAGTATTATAGTTCTGCTCTGATTCTAACAGTTTTCTGCTTTCAAATTCTATAGGATGGTCCAAATCCCCTGCTCTCAATTGCACCATAATTGCTCCAAGTGCTATAGATGATGCATCTACATGCACATATAAAGTATTTTCCCAATATGTGAATACTAGAATAGATGTTGTGACCATATTTTCTATTAGGGTCTCCAAACCTTTTTGAATATCCTCATTCAACTAAAATTTAGTATCCTTCTTTAACTGTTTTTCCATTGGCACAGTGATCTGTGGATACCCTTTTATAATTTTTCTGTAGTAGCCTGTATGCCCCAATGTTTCTCTCAAGTGGCACACTGATTTTGGTGGTGGTAAATTGACAATAAATACAATATTGGAAGGATCTACTAGCAAGTCTTGTTTTCACACTATATTTCCCAATAATATTCCAAAAGGTTTCCCAAAGATGCACTTCTTGATATTCAATGATGTTAGCCCTTGACCAAGTTTTGAGGATCCTTGGTCATGTTTGACCTACTTTTGGGACTTTAACAAGCTGTCGAAGACAGAGCGCAAGTCAGAGTGGAGATCGCGGGATCTCAACCCCTTTTTAGGGATTTTTGGGTTTTGGGCTTATGTAACGGGTATGGGGATGTCGGCCCATAGGTTTACCCATGTTTAGGCCCTTTTTGTTATGTATAAATAGAAGGCTAGGCAATGTAAGTAGAGAGAATGTGATGCTAAGTGAAAAAGAGCGCAAGTGTGTGATACCAAGTGCTAAGTGCAAGTGATAGTTGTATATGCTCTATGAATGATGTGTGAGACTTGCAAGGCTAAGTGCAAGTGATTGTAAGAGATTGAGTAGAAGATTTGTTTTGTAACCTAGATTGGGGAAGGAGGATCTGACAAAGTGTGCATATATCGCCTTCCTGATGCAGAGTAGGATATTTGAGGCTCTATGCATGTAGTTGATTGACCAAACATAATAAAAGAGAAGAAGAGTTGGTGGACGTAGCCCTAGGCTAGGGTTGAACTATGTATATGCTTCTTTATGGTGTCTTTGTGCATTATGATTTTTTATTGTTCATATGATTAATGCAGTAATGTATGTTTAGATGCATTTGATATAGTATCTTAGTTCTTAGTAATGTGAATGAATCCTAGATCTAACCTATTCCCTTATGCTAAGTGCATCTTTATGTTAGATCTGGTTGAATACTGTGCTACTCTATAATTAGGGTTTTCTCTGTGAAGTGAATACTGTGAACTATAATTGCTAAGTTCTTTGTTAAGATGTTTTAATCACAGATCGGTGTCCCAACTAAGGTTACAGACATCTGAGCCCTGCAACCACCCCTGCCTCTACCTCGTGTGAGACTTCATCTTCTTTGCAGGTGTTGCCAAAAGGGTCGGTAGTTAGGGTTTTTTTGATGTGTTGTTGTAGAGTTGAACCCAAGGTCTACCCCTATGTCAACAAATGGTTTTTGTTGCACGGACCTGAAACTGTGATTGTTGGGAACTAAAGAAAACAAAGTTCTTCACGTAGATCTATTTCTTTAGTGCACAGTAGTCTACTTGACTTGTGAAGCTCTGTGCTAAGAAGAAAATTCAGATCTGAATAAAAGAGGTAATATCTTAAAGCTTTGTGCACTGAGAAAAGTAAGATAAGTGGAAATTTTTGTTTCAAAAGAATGGATCTAGGTATGTTTATTAAATTTTGTCTTAGCTTGAAAAATAGGGCACATATAGATGACAGAAGGTTTGATATGAGCAGATCTGATAGAAATAATGAAAGATATGTTATTCCTATGCATATAAAGAATGTTTGGACTAACAAATGGATGCAGGATCCTAGAAAGAATTTTTTGCAGGATAGCCACTATAATCCTAGTGCGTAGTACAGGAAAGGTTGGGGATCATTTCAAAGAAAAAGAAGATTAACCCTTTGTTATAATTGTAAAATATCAAGACATCTTACTAAGGAATGCCCTGGTAAAAGACCTAGTTGTCTTTTTTGTCAAGATATGGATCATGAAGTTTTGGATTTCCCTAGAATGATTGCTAAGGTTGAAAGAATGAATATGAGACAAGAAAACCCTGAGGAGGATCAAGAAACTAAGACCATGGCAGAACCACAGAAAGAATCAGAGAATGTATTGCTACAAATGAAAGACACCTTAAATGATCATAGAAATATCAACTTAGCAAAGATATTCAAATAAAAAGAATGTATAGAAACAAGAATAGGAGACTTCGACATTGACTGTGTTCTGGATGAGGGAACATAGGTGAATATCATGACAGAAAGAACTTGGGAAATTTTGGGAAAGCCTGCTATGATTCCTTCATTAGGAGGAATGAGATTATTTAGAGGAAAGTTGATAACCCTATGTGGAAGAATCACCCAGATATCTATGAGTGCTCATGGAACTACGACAGAGGAAGATTTTGAGGTTGTTAAATTTATTGAGAACAACGCCCCATTTTCTATATTACTAGGAAAAACTTGGATTGATAAAGATCAGGCTAGAAGAAAAGAAGAGGAAGTCTTATAACAAAAGAAGCAATAATTAAAAGATTTCATGACTAGGAGGATAGCACACTTGACTGAAGAACATGAGAATAGATCAAAGTTGTTCAGAACCAGAAACTTGGATGTCGAAGTGGAAAGAACACAAGAAGACTCACCGAAGAGTAGAGCATTTACCCCAGACAGAGAATAAGTATTGGCCTTGAACCCTACGAAAGACCATCAACAACACGAAGTTACTATGCTAAAAGGAGATAAGAATCAGAATGGAAAGAGGAATACCAAGAAGAAGATTACAGGGAAGAAAGTTAGAAAGTTTAATAAGAAGAGAGCAAAGATAGAAAAGTTGTATAATGTTCTAGAAGGGACTTCGTAAAAGGAAGGTTTGCCAAGATGGAACTTCGTTGAGATATCAAAACAGCGCAACCTGGCACTTCACCATGGTGAAGTGATATAGTTGTTGAAACCATTATAACCATTATCCCAATTCCCCAAATGGTTAGAACAACAGTTATGGCCAAACACCTCGCCATCAAACCATTGGGACCATGCCTCAACAAAAAAGAACCGGATTGATGAAGGCCTCTCATCCTTTGGAAAGATCTATTACACCATTGTCTACTTATTGAGTCAAATTTTACACTGAAAACACTTTTGCGAATTCTATCCTAGCCAACTCATTACTACTGCGCTATGTTTATTGAGATCGACACATGTTGTATTGCTTTGAGCACTCATTCATCCACCTGATTTATCCAATCTAAGTGTGCATGTATTATGAGCTCAGCACCACAGAGAAAGTCATTGAATAAGTTCTAATCGAACTTATGGCTGAGAAGGTCATGTCCATCGGAATTCAAGCCTCATCGATGAGAGGAGTGCAAGCCTCCCCGTCGACTTCTCGCGGATCCGAACCATCCCAACCTGCAGCAGAGAAAAGAACCAAGAATCAAGATGACTTGGAAAACACGAAGTTAATCCTGATTATCCTATCTGACTACATCCCGACTTTGGCTGACATGGTGAGTCATGACAGTGTCCCAAGAGACTTTGATTACACCATGGTTACTGTGTACCTCCTGAAGGGGATACGTGCAGTTAGAACGCAGCAGGATAAGATCAAAAAATTAAAATTCAACAACTTCAACCTAGGGGACCGCAAGAACTACAGCATGCTCGCTCCTTACAAGTATTTGACCAGGACAAAGGGGAAGAACTCGAAAATAATCCCCCATCCATGGACTATGAACCTCGTGCAGTCCACCCTCTTGAATGTGATGAAGATTCCACACTTTGGAAGGCACCAGGAGGATAACACGTGTGTTAATCTCATGGTATCATGTTACCATGGAGGTTATCTATGGCTAGACCGACGCATCACAATAGATTCGACATTGATCCATAGGATCACCATATTGAGCATGCAGGGACCCAACCCACAAAACTTCTACACAGGGAAGGCGACAGATCTCACATTAGAACAGAGGATCAAAGATACCTATAGTGATGTAGAAAAGGGGATGCGAGGCTACAAGGTATATTCCATCTAAAATGGCTTAGTGCACCTAGCCTGTCAGCTGATTGCAGGAAATATCATGAGAAAGAATAGTCCTACAAAGGTCACAGGATTCGTTGTTGACCTCGCCAAAAAATGTGTAGAAGGAATCCAGATGAACTGGGTGAAGTACCTAGTCAACCAGCTAGAACTGGATTTTCTTGAAGCTTAGGATCAGAGCTATGAGTTCCACTTTAGTTGGATCTTGATCCTCATAGAGTTTACTACTTGGGATATGTTGAAAGGTGTGACCTTCCCAGAAATTGAGTCATTTGAGCCGCTTGCTGCGAAGTTCACTACGCTTTGGTACGCAAGCGATATGGAAAAACAGTGGCAATTGAATGCAATATTCCATACGTACTACCTCCAGTTGAAGAGGGCTATCAGGGTTTTCCCTCACATGATTCTGAACACCTTGCACCAATTCATACCTCTCATGAAGTTCTGCATAGATTGACACTTCATTTATATCACCCCGTGCACAGACAGGCATAAAGAAGAGCTTCAGTCATACTATAAGATTATAGAGGAGGACCTCGACAAGATAACTAAGGACTGGTCAGAAGACCTCCTTATCCCTACTGAACCTGTAGAAATGTCTGATCCTGAACTAATTGGCAACTCATAGGACACTCACAAAGAACATGACACACCTGGAACTAGCAGAAGGAAGTAGACTAAAGATGTACAAAACCTGAGCAGTGCATCAGATGAAATTGCTTCAGTATCACCTGAACGAGAAGGTGATGACAAATTATATAGAGAAGAGACCAATGAAAAATAAGATCAGTAGAAGAAAGGTGAAGTAAAACTGCCTAGGGATCCTATTGATGAGGTTGATCCCTTGAAGAAAAGAAAGGTTTCCCCCACGAAACCTACCTCACAAAAGAATTCAAGAGAGAGAAAAAACACTAAGTGAACCATGCTCACGGTCGATGAATTCGACTTCATCATCGCAGCTATAGCAGATTCCTCACAGGATGTCTTGCAGAAACATGAAGCCAAGAAAGAGGATATGTACGACAGAATCGAGGTTGAACTCAGAGGGGTACAACAGGCCCTTCAATCCATTTTCACAGTATCCATTGTGCCCTCATCATCATAAACACTAGAATTGGGAGATGAGCCTACCTAACTCCGCAGACTAGTTGATGCGACTGAAGCTCACCTTTGTTGTCCACAGGAAGAAATAGAACAAGCCACAAAGGCCCAAAAGCAAGTGAAAAAAGTAGTCATGGAGCAACACCGAGTTGCGCAACAGGAGAAGGTTGCTCTCTAAATAAAGTTTGAAGAGGTGAAAGAAAAAATACAGCAAGAGAAAGAGAATTTTCTCGCAGAGCAGCTCGAAGTCAAAGAAGCACTCAACAAATCACTTCACTCTGTGACAGGATTAGAGAAAAAAGCGGAAGAACCAGTAGAGCATCAAATAGCGCAGCTTGTGGAAGATATCTTGTAGCTTCAATAGAGAATTGCATATCTAGAGCTACGAACAGTGCCCAACACTCCACAAGATGTACAAGATCAAGGAGAATAAACTACTCAAATCGCAGTTGAGAAAATCAAGGCCCTTTCCATGAAATGTAAACAACTAAGTAATCACAGTGCCCATACTTATGAGGGACTCACTGAGGATCCTGAATTGAAGGCACTAGAGTCATAGCTCCAGGAGGCAAAGAAACAAGCAGAAACAAAATAGGTGCAGTTGAAGCCCTTGTCAACAGTTGAGAGGATGAAGTTATCCCAATAAAAACACACTTATCAACAACAAGTCCACACCATTCAAAGAAAAGCCATGGAAGTGACTTAGAGGCTCCAACCAATCCAGGATGAGGCTTACCAACTATTTGCAGAGATTGAAGGTCGAGGAGAAGAACTGGAACAAGTCGTCACTATAGTTGAACGACGCTTAGAGTTACCTGTCAATGAAGTAGTTATCCAAGAGTTTATCGAGTAGGAGGCCTTGGCGCAACAATAGGTCGAAGTAGCTCGAGCCAATATTGAGGCTTTTGAAGAAGAGATATCCATATCAAAGTGACTCGGGAGGAGTCAAAGATGAGTGTTGGGGGCCTGTTATCCCTTCACCAAGTTTTGAGGATCCTTGGTCATGTTTGACCTACTTTTGGGACTTAGACAGATTTTCGAAGATGAAGGACAAGTCAAGGGGGAGATCTCAGGATCTCGGCCCCTTTTTATGGATTTTTGGGTTTTGGGCTTATGTAACAGGTGTGGGGATGTCGACCCATGGGTTTACCCATGTTTAGGCCCATTTGTTAATGTATAAATAGAAGGCTAGGCAATGTGAGTAGAGAGAATGTGATGCTAAGTGAAAAAGAGTGCAAGTGTGTGATACCAAGTGCTAAGTGCAAGTGATAATTGTATATTCTATGTGCATGTTGTGTGAGACTTGCAAGGCTAAGTGCAAGTGACTGTAAAAGATTGAGTAGAAGCTTTGTGATGTAACTTATCTTGGGGAAGGAGGATGTAGCAAGGTGTGCATAAATATCCTGCCCTATGCGGAGTAGGATTTTGAGGCTCTGTGCATGTAGCTGATTGACCGAATATAATAAAACAAAAGAATATTTGGTGGACATAGCCCCAAGCTGGGGGTGAACCATGTATATGTTGCGTTATGGTTTCTTTGTGCATTGTGATTGTTTATTGTTCATATGATTAATGCAATAATGTATGTTTAGATGCATTTTATATAGTATCTTAGTGCTTAGTAATGTGAATCAATGTTATATATGACCTATTCCGACCTTATGCTAAGTGTGTCTATATGTTAGATCTGGTTGAATACTGCACTTCTCTGTAATTAGTGTTTTCTTTGTGAAGTGAATACTGTGAACTATAACTGCTAAGTGCTCTGTTAAGGTGTTGTAATCACAAATCGATGTCCCATCTAAGGTTGCAGACATCTGAATCCTACAACCACTCCTGCCTCTACCTCGGGTGAGACTTCATCTGCTTCGCAGGTGTTGACGAAAGGGTCGGTAGTTAGGGTTTTGTTGGTGCATTGTTGTAGCGTTGAACCCTGGGTCTACCCCTGTGCTAACAAATGATATCTGACACTGCCTGCATCTTTCCAACATCAACCTTAACACCTCCACATGGTCTTTTAACAGACTATATACAGTCCAATCATCTAGATACACTTATAAAAACTGATGTATGAACTCCTTAAAAGTAGTTATTACTACCCTTGAAAATATGGTTGGTTCATTCTTCAGCCCAAAAGGCATGAATTTACTGGTAGGATCCCCATTCTATGGAAAAAGTAGTATTATACCTGTCTTCTGGGGATATATTGATCTGAGGATGGCCTGAGAATCCATCTGTAAAAGAATATGCTTCCTGGCCTCCCACATTCTCTAGGATTTCATCTGTAAAAGGTGTAGGGAAAGGGTCATGTAGGCAAGCATCATTCAGTTTCCTTAGATCTACACAAATATTTACCCTCCCTTGTTTCTTATCTTGAAATTCCATAGGGATTATCCACATTTAGATTCCTCCATTCGTTCTATGATACTAGCGTCCAACATTCTGTCAATTTGTGCTTTCACTTTCTTCTTATATATTGGATTTAGTCTATAAGGTCTTTGTCTGACAGATCTAGCCTTAGGTTTGAGAGGTATATTCATCTCTCCTATCTCTCCTACTATGTCTTTCATCTCTGTAAAGTTCGTCGGGGATAGGTCACTATATTTGCGAAGTAACTCTGGTATCCTTTCTATTGTTTGTTCATCCTAGTAGTCCCCAATGCTAGCCATTTTGGGATTCTCAGTTGTCCCAATGTTGATTTTATGCACCTTGACTAGCGCAAAAAATAATTCTGACTCCAGGGATATACCTTCCACTTCTCTTTCACCTTCAACTTCTGTAATATGAATGTTGCGCAGGTGATCTTCATCAAGTTCTTCTTGTTGTACATGATAACATGACAGTAGTTCTTTCAATGTCTGTCTATTTTGTTGTTTGTATTTTGTCATGAGTTCAACCTTTGGTTCATCAATAAATATCACACCTATTATCTGCTTCAGTGATGAATCCATGTTGGGGTTCTCATGTTCAAATGAGAAAGTTACTATAAAATTATGTTGTAATGTTGTCCTTTCTGCAATGCCTCTACGCAATTCCTGGTCTACTTACCAGTTTTCTAGAATTCCTTCCAATGTGTGGATGAAGTGATGACGCCATTCTTCTAGTGGTGTCATCCTCCATTTTGTCTTGCATTTATCCAAATTTTTTGTTGGTGTCCCTAGTCCATCATATCTCTGCATCTTATTGTTTCCTTGTTCTATACCGAATCTGATGTGCAGTAACCTCTTACATTGGTACCAGTACTGAATTGTTTCTTTATGCACACCCCACCATATTGCAGGTGTAGATTTGAGTTAAATGTCCAGGGATAAGAGCCTTTGGTTCTCTAATACTTCCTCTTCATATTTGGTCAAAAATTATTCTAAATCATTCATTCCATGAAAAATAGGAGGTTCTCTTGTTTTTGTGCCAACCCAGATTACTTCACTGTATATTCTTGTGCACCTTCTTGCGGAAACTTCATGCAATCTATGTTGCCAATTCTCCAAACCTGTCTTTGAGTCAGAATCACATGATGTGTTTCTCTTCCAGCTGAGTACCCCATCTGCAATTGGGTTAACATAATATTACTCGTGTGCGGTGGTTCTGTATAACTGTTTTACAAATCCAGACAAGTTCGTTCTACAAACCTTTCCCCTTATGAAGGGTCTAATGGCGCAATAACTATGTATTCTCCTGATTCAAATTTCATCTTTCTTGTCTTCAAGTTGATTATTTCCTAGTTATAAAATTCCTAATCCATTCCAAGCAATGTTGGATAAGGTGTTGTACCATCTACTATCTCTATCACTTCAAAGTCTACCTTAGTGCGCACTCCATCCATATCTAATGTCACACCATTAAGCCTTCCAATTGGTATAACTCTGTGTTTATTTGATAACTTCAACTTGATAGGTGAATAGCTTAGTATGGGCTCTCCCATAAACTGCCATGTCTTCTTGGGTAACACATTTACCTTAGAGCCTAAATCTAGTATAATATCTCCCATATTGAAATCTCCAATGTTAGCATTCAGTCTAAATTCCCTGCTTGTCCTCCTTCTTGTATGGAGGTGATTGACTATTTTTTTCTCAAACTTCCTCTCTTCCTTTGTGTTACATATTTATAACATATTTTGAAAAGCTTTAACAGATGATGGATCATTCAGTAGTTTAATACAGGATTGCAAAAAATTCTTTATGGTACTTACTTGCACTAAAGGTGGTGCTTCGCTGGTGTGATCCATTGATAAAGGCATCTCTTACATGGGTACGTTCTGAGTATGTTGCGCAGCTAATGTAGATGCAACATATTGTTTGACAAACTTCTATTTGGCCTCCTTGAATGTTTCTTTTTCTTTCCGCGCATCAAACTACGTCTATGTTTCAGTATTCTTCTTCACCCATTAGTGTTGCACTAGGTCATGTCTTACTGTGTTGGGTCTTGTATTAGATCCTACTCATGTGACTATGTTGATATTTCTTCCATAATCCCTAGATTTTGCAGAGATCCACTGAACATTCTGATTGTTCTAGTTCCTTTTTTCTTGAATCTTCCCCAAAAGTGTTGGGCATTCCTCTGTATCATGGTATGTTGCGCGATAATACATACATGTCGCATGTGGAAGTGGACATTCCCTTGCATAATGTCTTGGTTTTTGGAAGTTGTGGCACACTACTGGACCTCTACCTCTTCCAAATCCTCCTCTACCTTGTCCTCCACCTCTGTAGCTAGTTAGATCTCCTTGTGGTGTGTTGTACTGAGGCACCTGATTATATTGCATGGAGTTATATTGTGATTGTGTGTTATTATACTGAGGTTGTGTAGCGTTGTACTGTGGATGCGCATTATTATATGGAGGTGGTACCTAGTTGAACTATGGTGAATCTTTCTATGTCATCATTTATGCCTGCACCCTATACGTATCTGAAGTTCTTTTCCTCATCAAGTCCATTGTCCTACAATCTTTGTCATCATAACCCACTGATTTGCAAAAAATGAAGTATGAATTCTTGGGTATTGTATGGTAATTCCGCATCATTGGACAATGATATGGATCATGCCCATGTGTTTTACATATATTGCACCATGGTCCTCCTGTTGGAAAGGGGTTTGGTAGCCTTGTTTCCATGTACTATGCAAAAGTTGGGCACTCATTCTTGTGGTGTCCTTCTGTCTTGCATGTGGTACACCAAAAAAATTCTCTTTTATCTTTTCCCTTATTCTGGTTCACCTGAAATTTGATGTTCTTCATATCCTCCTTTAGCTCTTCTATTTCTAGATCCATCTTCTGATACTGGTTCTCTTCCAGTTGTAAGGCTACCTGAAGAGCCTCTTCCTGAGTTTGAAAATTCAGTCATCTTAATGGGTATTTCAAGTTTGGTAACAATGAATTCAAAAATATATGTCTATGCTACATGTCATTCATGAAATACTTCAACTTACCCTTCAACCATTTGAACCTCTAATCAATCTCCCATGCAGACTCACCTAGTTTCTATCTAATTTCAATCATCTCATTCATGTATTGATATTCTGAGCCAAGCTTTTGAAATTATTATCAGTAGCTTATTGACATCTGCAATTATCATTGTTGTTCCTATTGTATATCGGTGGCCACCCATATATTCCACGGGTTCGAAAAACAGTGTTCCATCTTGGCAGTTTTTCAGGTTCCAAACTTTCGGGGCCAATTTGAGGCCCTAAACGACATTTTTTGCGGATTTGGGGCCCAGATGACGGCCAAAGGCACTCACTTGGGCTAATAGAAAGTCATTCTTCTCAGTTAGAAATTTCCAATGGTTTATTGAGCACCCCAAATAAATATCGTATGCAAAAGTTACGCCCCCTGGAAGTTGACGTATCAACTACCCCCATCGGGGCCCGCAAAACTTTTGGATTTTCATCTTCCAAGGTTAGGGCCTTGGATTTTCCTTATGTTAAAAAATCCCTTAGAGCCTCATTGTAATAATCATATTCTTGTGAATGCGAGTAACGAACACATCTTCTCAGAGATAATCTGCCACCATTCTAACGAGTCTTTCACTCTATATTTTTACAGTCTCTATACATTTCTTTCATTAATAGAAATCATGTATTACTGTATTTCTTTGTTTCTGGAAATATTTATGTGTATTTCATTATAATATCTTTGCTTTCATTTTGTTCTCAAAAATAATTTTGATCAATGGTATCAGAGCAGGTTGCTCTTGATCATTTTTCAGTGCATGTCCCCAACGAGGTCTGAGTATAGCAAGTTGGGTCTCGAGCTTGTCTCTCTTGAGGAAAATCGCTCTCGCATGCCCATAAATCTCTCCATGGTGGAAGAAAACAAAAATGATGGAGCAAAAGATTCTATTAATATGTTTCTTGATTAAGCTATCAGGCGACAGAGGAACGAAATGATGAAGAATTTTTCCCACATCCTTCAACACCTGTCAATAACAACAGGAATGTCTTCATCAAGCGACCACTTTGGAAGAACCTCTCCTTTCAAGGTACAAGTTAATTTTGACATTCCTGTATCTGAAGGTCAGATAGATGTGGATGCCCTTGAAAAATGTTTAAATTTTCTAGAAGGGTATTTCTCTGTTCACCGTTTTTTCAACAGGGAAAAGATCACCTTCACACTCCTTAAGGATCTCCCCCATGTCAAAAAATGGTGGGAAAATTACTAGGAGAAATTATTCACAGAGGAATCTAGAATATATGGGGTTGAGCCCACTTGGGATTTTTTTGTGGATGCAGTGAAAGAACAATATTACCCTGTTGGAAACTATAAAGACCAGTACATGAGATGGACCACACCGTGGTAAGAGAGGGGCCAAGAAGTTTCAGAGTTCACCAATACCTTCCATACCTTGCGTACCAAGCTAGGTATCAAAGACTCCGAATGACATTTGGTTTTGAAATACCCTGGGGATCTACACAGATACATCCAAACTGAAATGGATTTTCTGGACATCTCATCACTCAGTTATTCTTATCGATATGTTGTTAAAATTGAGCAGAAGTTTAAGAACCAGAAAAAATGAGATTTTAGGTCTGCAAATACGCAACAACCAAAGTATGCTAAAGAAAACTTTAACATTAGCTTCCTAAAAACTAGTCTAATCCACAAGAAAAGAAGGGTCACGAGAAGACAAAGAAGGACATTGGAAAATGGTGTGATTTCCACAAAATCCCCTGGAACAACATCGATGAATTTCACTCAAAATAGTCATTGGTGGCTGAGATCAAAGAAAAGGAGCCAAACCCTGATAACCCTGATTCAGAATATGATTACAAAAATACTGGTAAAAGATAGATCATCGACGCAGACCCCACTGCTATTGTCATGACCGCAACAATTCAACCAGAGGAACCAATAGATCCTAAAGAGGGGGAGTGCCTTTTTCATTCACAAATGTGGTTAAAGAGGACCTTCCTGCATTTTATTGTTGATAGTGGAAGACAAAAGAGCCTCATCTCAGCAGAGGTCCTCAAAGAGTTGGGATTGTCGAAAACACCACACCCACAACCATACAACATCGGGTGGCTTCACCAAGGATGATATCTTCGTGTCATCCAATAGTGTCGATTGTCATACGGCATCCATCCCTTCAAGGATGAGGTATTATGTGATGTTTCCCCATGTTGGCACAAGGGAAAACCCAGGGTTCAACACTTCAACAATGCACCAATAAATCCCTAACTATCGGCCCTTTAAGCAACACCTATGAAGCAGATGCAGTCTCACCTGAGGTAGAGGTAGGGGTGGTTGCAGGTCGCCAATGTATGCAACCTTAGTTGGGACACAGATCTGTGATTATAACACCTTAATAGAGCACTTAGAAGTTATATAGAATTAGTATTCAGCCTTAATTCACAGTGAAAATAAATCTTGACAAGAGATCAATGTAGTATTCATCCAGATCTAGTATATTCAAGTACTAAGAACATTCACATAGATTAGATATACCATTCACCCATATTATTAAGCACAAAGAATCAACAAATATATCTATCATTAATCTATGTCAAAGAACTAAGCAAGTAAACATATGGACACATCAATACATCGCACAAATCATAGCAACACAGGATATATGTGGTTCACCCCCAACTTGGGGCTACGTCCACCAACTCTTCTTCTTTTTTATTATATTTTTTCAATCTTATACATGCATAGAGCCACAAGATCCTACTTCGCATAGGACAGAATATTTGTGCGCACTCCGCTAGATCCTCCTTCCCCAAGCTAGGTCACAGCACAAAGCCATACAGAGTCTCTTACTATCACTTGCGCTTAGCCTTACAAGATTCTCATAGTATGCACAGAGCATGTACAACTACCACTTGCACTTAGCATATCATGATCTAGATTTTATGAGAAGAACGAAATGAATACAAATTACTAACAGATTCTTAGCACAAAATAACAGAGATACAATAAAATTGGTTTTCTATTCAATAATGAAATAAGTTGAAACTGTAAAATGAAGCGAAAACAAGCTTGCTGGAATGGTGACGGCTTATCTCTGAGAAGATATGTGACGGTTGTTCTCATTCGCAGGAAGAAGATTACAATGAAGCTTTGAAGGCCTTTTTACAATAAACAAGAATGCCAAAAACCCTAGACATCCAAAAACCTAACCCTAGGAGATGAAGCACCAAAATTCATGTGGGCCCCGTTTGGGTAAGTTAGTACATCAACTTCCCAGGGTCGTAAATTTTGCATACAATCTATGTTTTAGGCGTGTGATAGCCCATTGGAAAGGTATCATCGAGGAGATTCATTTTGGGGGCTCAGTCTAGCACTTCTTGGTCTCTTTCTTTCCGTAGTGTGGTCCATTTGTTATACAGGTCATCATAACTTCTGACAGGGTAGTATTGTTCCTTAATAAAATCCCTGAAAGATTCCCAGGTTGTCTTGATTGAAAACAATGAGGTTTCCTCTATTTCCTTTTGCTCATAGAAGGTTTCCCACCAATATTTGACATGGGGAATGTCTTTGAGGAGTGCAAAAGTAATATTTTCTCTATTCTATAAGTTATGGATAGAAAACTACCCTTCTAGAAGATTCAACCACTTGTCTACAACATCTGCATCTATTTGAACTTCAAATATAGGAATATCGAAGTTTATTTGTACCTTGAAGGGGGTGGCACCTCCTTTCAAAGAAGATGCATCACGTTGGTAGGCACCGAAGGATTTGCGCGAAACTATCCATCATCTCATTCCTCTATGTTACGTGAGGGCTTCTTCAATCAACAATTTGAAAGGATCTCTTGCCCCGTCATCTTTATTTTATCCTGCCATGAGAGGTCACTTGGGCGTGCGAGAGATTTTTTCCTCAAGAGAAACAAGCTCAAGACCCAACTCTTTGTACTATGACCTCGTTGGGGACATGCATTAAGACGACAAGGAGAAAACCGCTCTGATACCACTGATCTAAATTTTATGAGAAGAATGAAATGAATACAAATTATTAATAGATTCTTAGCACAAAATAACAGAGATACAGTAAAACTAGTTTTCTATTCAATAATGAAATAAGCTGAAACTGTAAAATGCAGTGGAAACAAGCTTGCTAGAATGGTGGGGGCTTATGAGAAGAGATGTGACGACTACGCTCATTCGCAAGAAGAAGATTACAATGAGGCTCTGAAGGCCTTTTTACAATAAAAAATAATTCCAAAAACCCTAGACATCCAAAAACCTAACTCTAGGAGATGAAGCAGCAAAAGTCATGTGGGCCTCGTTTGGGTAAGTTAGTACATCAACTTTCTGGGGTCGTAACTTTTTCATACAATCTTCGTTTTAGGCATGTGGTAGCCCGTTGGAATGGTATCATCAAGGAGATTCATTTTGGGGGCTCAATGATGCCTTTGGATATCATTGAGGAGTTATATCCTGAAAAACCTTCATTTAGGCCCTCAAAATGGCCCCGTAAGTTAAAACTGCTAAAAATAGTAAATTGCCAAAATTGTCAGAAAACTATTTTGAGTTAGTTGGAAAAGTTGGGTGGCTACCGATATCCATATGGATCATATCATCACACAAATTCCTATATCATCATTCACACCCCTTCTTACATCGTGTAGACATCTATTTATACATTACAAAGTGGGCCTAAACATAGGTAAACCCATGGGTCGACATCCCCATACCCGTTACATAAGCCCAAAACCCAAAAAGCCCTAAACAAGGGGTTGAGATCCTAAAATATTTTCTTTGACTTGTGCTCCACCTTCAACGGCCTGTCGAAGTCCCCAAATAGGTCAAACATGACCAAGGATCCTCGAAACTTGGTTAAGGGCCAACAGGCCCCCAACACTCACATGTGACTCATCCTGAGTCACTTTGGTCTCGGTAGCTCGGATTCAAAATCCTTGAGCTTAACTCGAGATGCTTCGACCTGTTGTTGCGCCAAGGCCTCCTACTCGACGAACTCTTAGATAACTACTTCATTGATAGGTCCCTCTAAGAGTTGTTTGACTGCAGTGAATACTTTCTCCATCTCTTCTCCTCGGCCTTCAATATCCTCAAACAGTTGGCATGCTTTGTCTTGGACTGGTTGAAGCCTCTAAATCACTTCCATGACTTTGCTCTATATTTTGTGGACTTGTTGTTGAACAGTGTATTGTTCCTAGGATTGGTTCATCCTTTCAACTCCTGACAGGAGCTTCAACTGTGCCTGTACTATCGTTGCTTGTTGCTTTGCCTCCTGGAGTTTTGACTCTGGTGCCTTTATTTCAGGGTCTTCAATAAGTCGTTCATAGGTATGTGTACTTCTACTGCTAAGTTTTTTACATTCCATAGTGATTTCTCTGATCCTCTCAACTGTGCTCTGGGTAGTGGCTTCTCTTTGGTATCACACGTCTTGTGGGGTTCTTGGTATTGTTTGTAGCTCTAGGTCGAAGATTCTCTATTGAAGCTATTGGATAGCTTCTTCAAGCTACACTACTTGATGCTCCACTGGTTCATCCACCTTTTTCTCTAAGCCTGTCATAGAGTGAACTACTATGTTGACTGCTTCTTTGACTCTGAGCTGATCTATGAGCAATTTCTCTTTCTCTTGTTGGATCTTTTCTCTCTCCTCCTAGAACTTGGTGTGGAGGTCATCCTTCTCCTGCTGCGCAACTCGGTGTTTCTCTACCATTTCCTTTTGTGCTTGCTTCAAGGCCACCATGGCCTGTTCTTTCTCTTCTTGCACTCGACAAAGGTGAGCTTCAGTTGCATCAACTATTCTATGGAGTTAGGAAGGTTCATCCCCCAACTCTGGTTCTTTTGATAGTGGGGGCGTAGTGGATACTGTTTGGCTGGAATGAAGGGCTTGCTTTACCCCTCTTATTTCTATCTCATTTTTTTGATACATGGTTGCTTGCTTGGATTCTGTGTTCTGCATAATATCCTGTGAGGCATCTCATATGGTTGCGATGATGAAATCGAAGTCATCGAGCATGAGCACAGTTTGCATCTTAGTCTTACTAGCTCTTGATTTCTTCCGCGAGGTAGGTTTCATGGGGGCAAACTTTCATTTCTTAGAGGGATCAGCCTCATCAATAGGATCCCTAGGCGGTGTTACTTTGCCTTGCTTTTGTTGATCTTCTTTTCCATTGGTCTCTTCTTTATTTACTTCGTCATTATCTCCTCGTCCAGGTGATTCTAAAGAAGTTTCGTCTGATGCACTACTCAGGTTTTGTACTTCTTCTATATTTTTCCTTCTACTGGTTCCATGGTTTTCATGCTCTTTGTGAGTGGCCTCTGAGCTGCCAATTAGTTCGGGATCAGACATTTCTACGGGATCAACAGGAATAAGGAGCTCTGCAGACTAGTCCTTAGTTATCTCTTCTAGGTCTTCCTCTGTGAGCTTATAGTATGACTGAAGCTCTTCTTTATTCTTGTCTGCGAATAGAGTGATATAGATAAAGTGTCGATCTATGTGGAACTTCATGAGGGGTTTGAACCGGTGCAAGGTGTTTGGCGTCATACGAGGGATAGCCCCAATATCCCTCTTTAATTGTAGATAGTATGTGTGGAATACCGTGTTCAACTGCCATTGTTTTCCCATATTTCTCGAGTACCAGAGTGTGGCGAACTTCACGACGAGTGGCTCGAATGGATCAATGTCTGGGAAGGTCACGCCTTCTAGCATCTCCCAGGAAGTAAATTCTATGAGGATCAACAACCAACTGAAATGGAACTCTTAGCCCTGATCCTGAGCTTCCAATTCAAGTTGGTTGACTAAGTACTTCACCCAGTTCATCTGGAGTCCTACACATTTTCTAGAAAGGTCAACACTGAACCTCGTGACCTACATAGTCTTGTTCTTTCTCACTAGATTTCCTACAATTAGCTGGCAGTCCAAACACACTATGCCATTCTATATGGAAGCTACCGTGTAGCCTCACGTCTACTTTTCTACATCACCATAGGTAACCTTAATCCTCTATGCCAGGGCATGATCTACATCCGTCCCTAGTTAGAAGTCTTGTGGGTCTGGTCCCTACATGCTCAATCCGATGATCCTATGGATCAACGTCAGATCGACTGTGATGCATCTGCCAAGCCATATATAGCTGCCATGGTAGCACAATAGCAGAATATTAACACAGGCGTTAACCTCCTGGTGCCTTCCAAAATGTGTAATCTTCATCACATTCAAGATGATGGACTGGGTCAGGTTCATAGTCCATGGTTGGGGGATTATCCTTGAGTTCTTCCCCTTTGTCCTAGTCAAGTACCTATGAGGGGAAAGCATACTATGGTTCTTGCAGTCCCCTAGGTTGAATTCATTGAATTTTAATGTCGTGATCTTATCCTGTTGTGTTCTAACTGCACGTATCCCCTTCGGGAGTTACGCAGTAACTAGGGTGTAATCAAAATCTCTAGGGACACTATCACAAATCATCGTGCCAGCCAAAGGTGGGATGTAGTTAGGCAGGATAGTCAATATTAACTTTTCATTCGCCAAGTCATGTCGATGGTTGGTTATTTTCTAGTTGTGGCTCGGGATGGTCTATATCCGCGAGCATTTGATGGAGAGGCTTGCACTCCTCTCGTCGATGAAGATTGAATCCCTACAAACATTATTTTTTCATCCATTAGATCAATTAAGACTTCTTCTACACACTTTTTAGCTTCACTGAGTTCATCCGACATACACGCTCTCGATCGGCTAACTTAGGTCGATGAATGAATGCTCAATGCAATAGAACATGTGGTGAAATATCAGTAAAAAAAATGTGGTAGAAATGAATTCTCTCATTGGTGCGGATACAATTCACAAAAGTGTTCTTGGTGCAATAGTCTATGAACTAAGTAGACATCGAGGTAATAGATCTCTCCAATGGGCGAGAATCCTTCATCAATGCAAGTCTGTTCATTACGGCACAGTCCCAACTGTCTGATGATGATCTTTCTGATCATAATTTTTGTTCTAATCGTTCAGGCGTCGGTCTAACGGTTATAATGCTTCCAATGGTCCTATCACTTCACCATGGTGAAGTGCCATGTTGTGTTGTTCTGATATCCCAGCAAAGTTATAGTTTTTCAAGCCTTCCTTATGCGAATTCCCCTTTAAAACCTTCTGCAAATTTTTGATCCTTGCTTTCTTCTTACTGAGTTTTCTAGCCTTCTTCCCTGTGATCTTCGTCTCGATATTGTTCTTTCCATTCTGATTCTTATCTCCTTTTGGCATAGTAACTTTTCATTGTTGAGATTATTTTGTAGGATTCAAGGGAAATACTTCTTCTTTGTCTGAGGTAGGTGCTCCACTCTTCTGTGAGTCTTCTTGTGCTCTTCCAACTTCGAAAACCTGATCTTTGTTCCTACGTTGCTTCTACTTGTCCTCTTGTTCTTCTACCAAGCATGCCATTCTCCTACTCATGAAATATTTTAACTCTTGTTTTATTTTTTCTAGGGCCTCTTCTACTTTTCTCTGGATCTGATCTCTCTTGATCCAGGGTTTTCCTAACAACATAGCGAATGGGGCATTGTTCTCAATGAATTTAACAATCTCAAATTCTTCCTCTATCGAATTTCCATGAGCACTCATAGATATCTGGGTGAGTCTTCCACATAGGGTTATCAGCTTTCCTCTAAATAATCCTATGCCTCCCAATGAAGGAATCATAATAGGCTTTCCTAAAATTTCCTAGGTTCTTTCTGTCATGATATTCACCTGTGTTTCCTCATCCAAAACACAGTCAAGGTCGAAGTCTCCTATTCTTGTTTCTATGCACTATTTTTCTTTGAAGATCTTTGATAATTTGACATTTATGTGACCATTCAGGGTTTCTTTCATTCATATTAATACATTCTCTGATTCTTTCTGGGGTTCTACCATGGTCTTGGTTTCTTGATCTTCCTCGGGGTTTTTTGATCTCATATTCATCCTTTCAACCTTAGCAATCATTCTAGGGAAATACAAAAATTCATGGTCCATATATTTACAGCAAAGACAACTAGGTATTCTATCAAGGCATTCCCTAGAAACATTTCCTGGTCTTCTTCATTTGTAACAAAGAATTAATCCTCGCTTTCTCTTAAACGATCCCCAACCTTTTCTGTACTGCGCACTAGGATCATAGTGACTAACCTACAAAAAATTATTTCTAGGATCCTCCATCCATTTGTTAGTCCAAACATTCTTTCTATGCATAGGAATAACATACCTTTCATTATTTCTATCAGATCTACTCATATTAAATCTTCTTTCTTCTATTTGTGCCCTAGTTTTCAAGCTAGGACAAAATTTATCAAATATACATAGGTTTATATTGTTGAAACAAAAATTTCCACTTATCTTTCTTTTCTCAGAGCACAAATCTTTCAAATCTTAAAAATTTTCACTATTCTTACCTCTATCAAAGAACAAGGTGTTCAGATCTTACCTCTTTTATTTAGATCTGACTTCTCTTCTTAGCATAGAGCTTCACAACTCAAGTAGAATACTGTGCACTAGGGAAAAAGATCTATGCACAGAGATTTCTCTTTTCTTCAGTTCCCAGCAATCACAGTTTCAATCCTGACAAAAGAACCATTTCTGGGCACAGGGGAAAACATGGGGTTCAATGCTTCAACAATTCACCAACAAAACCCTCTCTATCGACCCTTTCGACAACACCTGCGAAGCAAATGCAATCTCACCCGAGGTAAAGGCAAGGGTGGTTGTAGGACTCCAGTGTCTGCAACCTTAACTGGGACATAGATTTGTGATTATAACACCTTAACAGAGAACTTATAAGTTATAAAGAATTAGTATTTAGCCTTAATTCACAACGTAGATAAATCTTAACAAGAGATCAATACAATATTCATCCAGATCTAGTATATTCAAGTACTAAGCACATTCACATAGATTAGATATAGCATAAACCCATATTATTAAGCACAAAGCATTAACAGAACTATCTATCATTCATCTATATCAAAGATCTAAGCCATTAAACATATAAACACATCAATACATCGCACAAATCATAGAAACCTAGGATATACGTGGTTCACCCCCAGCCCGGGGCTACGTCCACCAACTCTTATTCTCTTTTATTATCTTCTGTCAATCTTCTACATGCACAGAGCCATGAGATCCTACTTTGCATAGAACAGGATATCTGTGTGCACTCTACTAGATCCTCCTTCCTTGAGCTAGGTCACAACACAAATCCTTTACACAGTCTCTTACTGCCACTTTCACTTAGCCTTGCAAGCTTCTCACAGTATGAAAAAATCATGTACAACTACCACTTGCACTTAGCATATCATCACACAGATTCCTATATCATCCTTCATGACCCCTTCTTACATCGCATAGACATCTATTTATACATTAAAAAGTGGGCCTAAACATGGGTAAACCCATGGGCCGACATCCCCATACCCATTACATAAGCCCAAAGCCCAAAAATCCCTAAAAAAGGGGTCAAGATCCCTCAATCTCCGTTTCAACTTGCGCTCCACCTTTGACAGCCTGTCGAAGTCCCTAAATAGGTCAAACATGACCAAGGATCCTCATAATTTGGTCAAGGGCCAACACTCCACTAGATTTTTGTGATGTTCTCTTGGTCCAACCATACATGTGGAAACACCATGTTGTTTATGAGTCTTGAACCCACAGTGTCATTGTTTCTTCATGGTTTCATCTGTACAGAATACCAGAGGTATTACTGACTACTATCCCACCTAAAAAATGTTGTAAGGTAGTATCTCATACTACAAAATTCAACTTCTTTGCAATTTGTTCAAAAGGTGCACAGAAGGACACTATAACCACTACATCTTTGGTACAAGCACCTTCTATCCAACGAAAACAGGTTGAGAAGATTGTAGAAAATCACAAAGATTCCTTCTGCACAGAGTCATCTTAGATATCTTGGCTGGTTAAAAATGTCTAACCTCCCCAACAATAGGGTCATGATAGTCTTCAACAAGCTAAGCAATGCGTCTTTGTAACAACCCTCTCTGGCGCATTGAGAAAACTTTTTCTTTGAGGACACTTGCTCGCAAGTGATATGGACTTTTATGATGTTAAAACATTTATCCTTGATTATGATGCGTTATGATAGATGACATGATGTTTTACTTCTTTGACATAGACATGTCCTATTGACTCAGTTTTATTGAGTGTGCAGGGTTTTGGACCTTGAGGATGCAGAGGCATCGGTGGAACCCCTTGGACTCCAGATTGAGTTAGGGAGTGTGTTATTTGGGTTGATTTATTTACTGTTATATTTCATTGATTGATGATATGATGTTGACATGTTCTGACATTATTTTTGATGATGCAAGCTGATGATAGCTTGCCGACCAGACTCACATTGTTGTTGGGTATTTTACCCTACGGACTAATAAGCTAGGGTTCTAAGCCTATATGCAGATCATGACCCTTCATATTTAACCTTTAACCTTCTACCCAAAATCTCAACCCCTTTTCTCAGACAAGCACAGGAAGAATGAACTAACCTTGTTTTCCGAAGGTTGAAGTAGATCCTCCGTTGAGTTGTTGTCTCCTTGCTACTGCTGCTCCTTCCACAA
>SNQJ01S0036612.1:0-14450 GCA_010110895.2 Picea sitchensis
GATATAACATTTGAAGAAAAAGGATTATAATTATGCTATTACTGATTCACCCCCCCTCTCAGTAATCCAACAATATTGACCAATGGATTGTGGATAATCCTAATGCACTAGATGAGATTTATCACCCCTCTAAAATGGAAAGGAAAATGGATATCTATTCATTAGAACGTTGTCAACAAGATGAGAAAAGAGATGATAAAGAAACTACCAAATCAATGGAAATATGATCGAAACTACACAAGGATGCTCAAGAATTAATTAAAAGATGTTGACTTCCTGAATTAGAAGAACTTGGACAGAACCTAGTCATGGAGGAGTTGGTGGACAAATTTCAAGATAGAACTAATCATCAGAGAAAGGTCATCGAATAAACTACCAAATGACCATAGACCCGATAGAGAAACATATTATACAACCTACTAGAGTCCACACCATGATCCAAGCATTCATGGATACTATGTCTAAGGATATGCATGTCATCGAAGACAACATAGCTATGCATGTTGCAACACTAGAGGAATTACTCTACCAAAGGATCATTTCCCTATATGACCAACTATAGGTGTGGACAACTTACCTAATGGACACAAGTCTTGAATAAGACAAAATAACAATCAGAAATTGCTATTAACTATCTTTTATTTTGTCTTTTCCTCAACCAACCCAAATTTTTTCCTTATTATGTACACTTGTCACTGAGAAAAATGAAATTGAATAGTTTTGTAATAGCTTCTTCAAGGGGGATACAAAGAGTCTATTAGAAGTTACAAATGACTATATAAAATAAAGAATATTCCCATTTTGTAGGGGCTCTTCAAGCACTGTATAGACTCAAGAATTAATTCAAGAACATATACTCCGTTAATGAATATTGAGAAGCCCTCAGGGCCAATTTTTTGCAAGAAAGGAGAACTTATGTGTGAAGTTGTCTTTGCTGTGAACTATTTCAAGTGGGATGTATGATGTTCACATGGACTATAATAATGTTTATTTTCTTATAGGTTGATCTTATGCACTCAATATTATTCTACAATTTTGATTATTCTTTCGTATACCTTCAAGTCCCGAGTTTAGTGAGTTGTTAATGTATGCAAAAATATAATTTAGAATATTCTGGTTATATGTACGTATGCACATGTTTTTTACCTCACACCTTTATTTCAACTACATGTATGGGGGTTTTATGTAGAGTTCAGTTTCATTTACAACTCATATGGTTACTTTAGTATGCTCCTAGCTAAGATATGGTAGGATATATTAGTCATAGATTAGTTTTGTTTTTATACATAGTCTTCATATACATATTTGCATTGCATAGCCATCCATCATCCACCTTCATCGGTAAACCCAAAAACAACAACGGAAGTTGGGACAAATTATGGATGGGTCACCTAAACCAAATGGTGCATAGTCTAGTTGGGACCGTGTATTGGGGAGTACCCCTTACTGTTGCAAGGCGAATTCTTCCCCATCAACAGTTACATAACTAAAGTTAACACCCCAACTATCTATAATTTTCATATGCTTTGTTAACTAAGGGTCAGAGCCGTTTTCTTATCCTTTATTATATAACTAAAGCTCACACCCAATTTATATATAAATTTAATATGCTTTGTTTATTAATACTAACACCTAAACACATTGACAATAAACCTCATACGAATTAATCCAAATTATATAACTAAGACTCACATGCTTATATATTATATAGAGCTCACACCCAAACTATATATAATTTTCCTATACTCACACCTAAACCCCAAACACATTGAAAACTGACCTTATATGTATTATATTTCCAAATTATATATAATTTTTCTTGCTCACACCTCAACCCCAAACACATTGAGAACTAGCCTCTTATATATTATATTCTTAAATTATGTATAATTTTTCTATGCTTACACCCTGTTGGGCTCTAAAGATGTCCTAAAAACAACCTTAGTTTAACATTAATTTATCAACTTGAGGATTCGTCTTTTCTTTCAAGAATATTGGTAAAGTCTATGCAGATAGTTATAGAGGTCAAAATCATGTAGCTAAAGCAAATCTAAGTTTATCAATAATCCATTTCCTCACACATTCATTATGAAACTAAGAATTCACTTAAAAAAATTGTAATCTAATCTAAAACATGCTTGTGAATTAAAGGCATTAACCAAATTGCTGAATTCATCTAACTAAGAAAGAATAATTGAATCTATGGAAATTCTTAATAAACCGATCTATCAATGACTGTCTAACATGTTGGAAAAGAACAACTAAGTACTGTAAAATTGAGAAGGAGCAACAAATGTAACTTTAAGCGAAAGGAACAACAAATGTAACTTTAAGCGAAAGGAACAACAAATCCTAATTTAAGCGAAAGGAACAACTGATGTGAAAATGAGAGGAACTGTCAAAAAAATAAACTAACATAAATGGGAAATGGAACAACAATCGATAACCTAATGAAATATCTATCCTCTGTAATCCAATAACATAACTAATTTATAAAGACATCAACACACTCACACATTTATCTTAACTGTTGCAAAGAGATTTAAATCAAAGAACTGAAATCAAATCGATATGATTACATATTGAGACAGTAAATCCTTCCGACTGGGTCCACAGTCTTCAGAAGTACTACTGCTAGAAACTCAGTATGCAAAGATAGTAAAAACGCTCAAAGCTTATATTAATTCCGTAACTGGTACACCATTTACAATAGGTTGTTTGAACAGAGTAATTCAGAGATCCGAATGCTTGGATAAATTTCTAGATCTCTCTATGATTCATTTCCCTCTATATATTACAATGATATGGTAAATTAAGATATCCCGAGGATTGAGAGATCCTCAAGATTGCTTTTACTATTTATAAATATTACAAAATAGAGAGTCAATCTTCCTCAAAACTTCTTTGCATCTGATTTCCTTGACCTCCAATAGTCTGCGCATCTTCATAATCTTTGAGTTTAACCATATTTGTCCATTCCTGCAATAAAATCAAACAATTCAGACCGAAATTCATAAATTATCTAATATTACTTAATAACATTTCTAGAAGTCTTTTTCATCATTTTATTTCCTAATTATATCTAATTGATAGAAACGTCAATCAAGGTTATATCATAAACCATGGTGATAAGGAGTATATTTCTACCTTTTTCTTGACTCAACACACCCAAACCCCCAAAACATTGAAAAGTGATTTCACTTCCAATCAATTCAATTATCAGGTTCTATCTTTTCTCCTACCCTAAAAAAGATGAATTATAGGATAATATGGATGCATATGTTCCGATCAGATACCTAGTGATTGAATGCATTTGGAATCCTCAAAATGTTCCTTTACTAATTGTTTCCAAAAATTCATGAATAAATTCAAATTGTTAATGAATTTTGAATTATATGAGGGTGGGGTTGGGGGGAATAATAGAGAAAATTTATTAAGTTTTATCTATTATCCCCCCACCCCCACCCATGCTAATTTTTCTCTATTATTCCCCCACCCCCACCCATGCTTACACCCAAACCCCAAAAACATTGAAAATTGGCCTCAGGTGTATTATATTTCCAATTTATATACAATTTTCCTATATTTTAACACACTGAAAATTGGCCTCATATGTACTATAATCCCAAATTATATATAGTTTTATTATGTTTAATTATATTTCCAAATTATATATAATTTTCTTACATTTTAACATATTGGAGACTACCCCATATATATATTCTTTATTTATTATATTCACAAATTATATATAATTCTTTTATGTTTTAACTCTAGATTCAAAGTCTCATTTTATCTATTTTTTAAAGTGAGGATAAAAAAAATCCTTCTAACTATAAGATCATTATTATTAACCCTCTTTTAGACAAGTTGTATGGGAATATTTTGGAAATGAAGATCAACATATGGCTATAAAGTCACAAAAATGAGCTAAAGGTTAAGGTATTTAGGATCTATTATTCAATTGTGGACCACCTTGTTACACTTAGGATCATTGCAAAGGAGTGTCTCAATATCAAAATCAATCTCTAGTGTTGTCTTGTTGACTTTAGAAAATATTTTGCCACATTCTCCAAGACTAACCTTTGGAATAGGTTAGAAGAGATAAAATTTCCTCTCGAGTTGGGAGCTGCTACAATAAGGTTGTACACTAATTTTATTGACAAGTTTATTGATCTGTAAAATGTCGTGGATATTCCACAAGAATAGTTTGTCACAAACGATCTTGCAATATTCTAAAATATTCTATTATGTAGTTTATTACCTTAGATATTAGATTTATTATTAGTAGCTTAATGCTCAAATTTATGGAAAGAACTAAAACCAAAATGAAAGAACAAGAAAATGAACACACAAATCACACAAATGAATGCAATATGTGACCTAGGAAACCTAATACAGGAGAAAACCCAGCTAGACTACGAGGCCTATGCTCTACTCTCATTTATTCAATTATGAAAATGCAAATACAAAGAAAGGGAAACTCACCATGGAGTTTCCTTTGACAATGTGGCCTAAATTGTTGATATTATGGTAGCTGCGAGATGTATTAACCTCCATGTCTAACATTTGGCTAGAATAGAATATTTTAGAAGAAAGATAAACCCTAAACCCTAAACAGATGTGTAAAAACCCTAGAAAACAAATCAGATCAGTAAAATAATTAATATTTAGGTATTAGCCTCTAAACGGACAAGTTGGCCCAGACATGTGACACGGACCACTATAAATAGAGGGCTCTTAAGCTCATTTGTACTCACTCACTTCACTCTCTCTCTCAAGCATAAGTCAAGTTTGGAGCTACAGCTGTAAGAATGGAAGGTGGATCTTTTGGGGCAATTCTTGGTCTCTCTCTCTAGCACTATCTAGCCTAAGATATGCGCCCTACCTTATAGTATCTTTTGGTGGTATACTTGGTCACATTCTTGGTGGTATTCTTGGTAAGTGCAACTGCTACAGTTGAGTATTGTTCTTGTTCTGTAGCTTTGGGACTTTCTATTTGGTGAGATATCTTTGGAGAAAGATGATCTCTCTTGGTTATCTGTTGGTTCTAGTGTTTTTTCCATAATCATTGTATCTAGCAAAGGTTATGGTGCTCGGGGGTGGCTGCATGCCTATGGTTGGGTGACAATAGTGATATTTTCTATGGTAAAATGAACAGATCAATAATTTAACAGGTTATGGGCCCACACTACCTTCATAACAGTCTAACCACTGGAAGGTAGAGCGACAATTCTTTGTCAAGTTCGTTATAGCTCCGGTTGCAGCTGCAACTAGGGTTTCTAATTTTGCAGCTGTAGCAAATCCTAAACCTAATTCTTGGGTGCTTTTAGTAAAGAATTGAACCTAATTTTTGGGTATTCTAGTGCTCCCTAGCCTAGCACACCCTATGGTGCCCTCAACCAACAAAAACGTCAAGTATGATTTTTTTGGTCAAAGTCAAAGTCAAAGTTTGACTTTTGGTCAAAATTGATTTTGTAGTCAAAGTTGAAATTTCATAGTTTCTAGCTTGTTCTAATCATTGAACCTTTTTTATTCATCTTCTAACCTCTTCTTGCCAAGATGGTGTCTAGTTTCATATTAGAAGACAAGCTGAACGATGCTACCAATCTCAAAGATATGCACTTGTATATGCTTTTCATGTTATATCATCAAGAGAAACATGAGTGTGTTTTTTTGGGAATGTACAAGAAAACCTGTTCAAGTAGTAGTCTTGGATTCAATACATTCATAGGAACAAGTAGTTGAGGCTCCAGGTTCTAGGTTTGGTTGATAAAAATTTTTAAGTTTCAATTTTCACATATCAAGTTTGATAGTTTCCACAGTACAAGTAAACACTATGGTTGTGACAACAATCTTTGAAAGGTTCTATTACTTCTAGGTATACTTGGTTGCATTGATATATATGCTTATTGCACTTGTTTGATGAACTACCATCTCCTCCAGGAGATATTTCTTGTTCCTGAGCATGTCACCTTGGTAATTCTATGATCCTTGTTACCATAGATATGTTCTTATAAAAATGCTATTGGAAATAATTTTTCTCTTGTTGTTCTTGTTCTGGGCAGTTCTTAAGCGATAGCTCTGAGAAGGAGATAGAGTGAAAATTGCAAAACATGGAGGAGATGACTCCATCAAGTGGTGAGATAGGTGATATCACCAAGTACCAATTCTAAAGGAAGCATGTAAAACAAAAGAAGTTTTTGACATCGTTCACTCAAATGTGTGTGGACCAATGTCAACCTCCTCACTAAGCAGGAGAGAACACCTTAGATTATTTCAAGACATTATACAGAGAGGTCGGGATTATGAGGGATCTCACTACTCTCTACAATCCTTAGCAGAACGGTGTAGTAGAAAGAAGAACCAATCCATTGAAGAATCTATCAAGGCAATGACGAATGACCATAATCTATCCATGTTTCTATGGGGAGAAGCAACTATGATAGCCATATATGTTTAGAATAGAAATCCTCATCATATATTGAAGAACATGACTCCTGAAGAAGCTTTCTCCAGAAATAATCCAAGTGTTGAACACTTGAGGATATTTGCCTGTCAATCAAGAAGAAAGAATGGAAGGAATCTATGATGGAAGAGTATCAATCCATCATGAAAAATGATGTATGGGAAATTGTTCCTAGATCTGAAGGAAATCCTATAGTCACTTCAAAATGGGTTTACAAGATAAATCATGCAGTGGATAGAAGTATTGATAAATACAAGGCAATATTCGTGGCTAGAGGGCTCTCCTTGCAGGAGGGAGAAAAATACGATGAGATGTTTGCTCTAGTTGCTAGACACACCTCTATTAGAGCCATCATATCTATTGCAACATCCATGGGTTGGAGTTTACATCAGATGGATGTAAAGACCGCTTTTCTCAATGGAGTAATTGAGGAAGAAGTGTACATAGAGAAACCTCAAGGTTTTGAGGTACACCTGAGAGAAACCCATGTATGAAGAAGGCCTTGTATAGACTCAAGAAAGATCCAAGAGCTTGGTATGCACAAATTGAAAGTTACTTGACGAGAATTGGATTTTCCAAGAGCCATGCTGATCCATATCCTTATTATAAGGTTGTGAATAATGCACCCGTGATCCAACTACTATATGCTGATGATTTGTTTCCCAAATATGCATAACCTCTCATCATTCAGTATAAGAGGGAGTTAGCCTTTGAATTCGATATGAAGGATCTCGGTCTCATGCATTATTATTTGGGCCTAGAAGTATAACAGAAGCATGGTGAAATATTCTTGGGGTAAGGGAAGTATGTTGTAAAGATTCTTCATAAGTTTGAGATGATGGATTGCAAATCCATGACAACTCCCATGGTGATAGATCTGAAGAATTTGAGAGACTCTGATCTAGTAGACTCATCCCTATACCGACAATTGATTGGATCATTAATGCATTTTGTGAATACTCGACTAAAAATTTGCTTTTCTGTGAACATGTTGAGCCGGTTCCAGGTGGAACCTAGACATGAGCATTGGATAACTGCAAAGCACATTTTGATATATCTTCGTGGGACACTAAATTATGGTTTGAGATATGCCTCAAATAGGGACATACAACTGCATGGATTTACTTATTATGTAGGGAGTGCATATGAAATAAATAGTACGTATGGTATATGTTTCAATTTTGGATCTTCTATGATATCATGAGCTACCAGGAAACATAAGTCTTCTCGACCCAACATTGCAGAAGAAAAGTATATTGCAGCTTGTGATGCTTGTATGGAAGTAGTATGGCTTTGTAAGATGGTTTATGGAGTATTTGATCAGGTGCTGGATTCGACTGTGGTATATTGTGATAATCAGAGTTGTGTGAATCTTTCAGAGAACCCCGTGTTCCATGATAGGTTGAATCACATTGATATCAATTACTACTTTATTCGTGATAAAGTACAGAAGGGAGAAGTGATACTCTAGTACATATCCACTGATGATAAGACAATTGATATGTTGACGAAGCCTATGTCCAAGACAATGTTTGCATACTTGAGGGACAAGCTAGGACTTGTGGATATTTCTCTATTGGTTGAGAGGGAGTGTTGATTTGCATGATTCTATTACAACTTAGAGATGATGTAGATGATACTCCACATCATGCCAGTAAATCTTAGATATGATTCATTCACATCATGCTAGTACAACTTAGAGATGATATTGTGGAGATACCTCCCTTGGTTGAAAGGGATGAGATGAATTCCTTGGTTGGGAGGGAGTGATGATATATGGCATCATGAATAGTTAGTGTGCTAGTGGAAAAAAATTCTCCAGGAAGAACATATTGCTGGTGGACAAATATTCTCCCTGTGGAGAATGGTCCAGGTTCTCCCTGTGGAGAATGGTCTAGGTTGACAGATTACTGATGTATCATGGGCTGGTATTTTCGTAAGGCACAGATTATGGCCGAATTAGGAAAATGGTCCAAGACCGATATTCTCTTGAGGCATAGTTAATGGAATGATCAGGTTGAATAGTCTGCCCCCTAAGGACATGGCATCCCGATTAGGGTGGTTGATACAGGACCAATATTTTCAAAGGCACATATGGGTAGAGATTGATCTCTATGGTACATATGGTGACCCGATTAGAAAATAGTCTGAGACTGACATTCCTGTAGGAATGGTATCTGTAGCTCATTGCGTGTCTTTCAGCATCTGGGAGGACTGACATTCTTCTAGGACATATGTCCATATTAGAATAATGGTCCTTGTATCCCATTGTGGGGAATTCAACATCTATTGGGACAATCATTCTTCTAGGACATATGTATGGATTAAAATAATGGTCTTGGTATCACTCTATTGAGTGAATGACTTATGTGAGACACTATATTGAGTGCACTAAGTCTAGCACATGACTTATTCAACATCATGTCTAATTACTCAGATGGAATGTGGCCTTGAGAGATGATGCAGATGATGATATGATTTCATGCTAGGAGATTGTTGTACTACATGGTGATAACTTATGTAGCTATTGGTTGATTGTAGTGGATATTGTGTGTCTACGGACAATAGCTATGTACTACTATGGTGGATTTGTTCCACTGGTAGTGACTGTATGTCACTAGATAATAGCTGCGCGCTAGGAGTGGTTGTGTACCACTGGATAACAATTGTGTACTTCAATGGATCGACACTGTTGTGATGACATTGTATTAAATGTGTACTACTACTTGATTTCCATGGAAACCGCCAGTAATGTTCAAAGTGTTTCCTAGGCTGGTGTGCCAACCAATAGTGTTGGAGGTGATTTCCATCTAGATGGATAGTGATGATGATGATCGTAACTTGATCTGCGTGATCATGAGATATCTTGTGTGGCTATGATGATGCTACCTGTAGAATGGTATGCAAGACTAATATGTGAGCCTTTCCCATACCATGTTAAATGGATGGATGTGTTTCAGACCATTACAGTCAATACCTCCCTAACTAGGAGGGAGTGTTGATATTATGGTAGATGTGGGAGGTATTGACCTCCATGTGTAACCTTTGGATATAATAGAATATTTCAGAAGCAAGATAAACCCTAAACAGATGTGTAAAAACCCTAGAAGACAAGTCGGCTTAGTAAAATAATTGATATTTAAGTATTAGACTCTAAAAGGAAAAGTCGGCCCAGATAGGTGACAAGAACCACTATAAATAGAGGGTGCTTGAGCTCATTTGTACTCACTCACTTCACTCTCTCTCTCAAGCATAGCGCAAGTTTGGAGCTATAGCTACAAGAATGGAAAGTGGATCTTCTGGGGTAATTCTTGGTATCTCTCTCTAGTGCTATTTAGCCTAATATATGTGCCCTACCTTCTAGTATCTCTTGGTGGTATACTTGGTGACATTCTTGGTGGTATTCTTTGTAAGTGCAACTACAATTGCAACTTCTGTAGCTGAGTATTTTTCTTGTTCTGTGGTTTTGGGAGTTTCTATTTGGTGAGCTATCTTTGGAGAAATATGCGCTCTCTTGGTTATCTATTGGTTCTAGTGCTGCTTCTGGAATCATTCTATCTATAAAAGGTTATGGTGCTCAGGGGTGGCTATGTGCCTATGGTTGGGTGACAATAGTGATATTGTCTATGATAAAACAAGAAAATCAATACTTTAGCATAAATGGCTAGTACAAAATCTTCGTCATCCTATGTTATGCTCTCAAATCTCACTCCTAGATGCTCTACTCAACTATGGAACAAGTAAAATGCTAAAATAATGGAACCTCCTCTCTTCCCAGTGACCCAGTATTTAACATAGCTTGACATCCATCTAGGGTACTAAGGTTTTTGCATGGCTCAACCCTTAATTAGTGTTAATTTTTGGACCTTCTAGAATATTCTTGAAATTCCACACATGAACAACCCCACATGTGTGAGTAATGGGGGCTAACATGGAATCCACTTGGTATCATGGTGGTCAACAAGGTGGGTCATATTGCATGATGCATAAATTCTACATACCAACTCTAATTGAGGTGATTTTCACATTGTCGGAAATATCTTGATATGTAGAACAACATCGAGGGGTTGTGAATAGAGCTCACAAACTTTTGGCCACTAAAAGTGCCATTCGATGCTTCAAAATTGCTCTAAAATTTTCTAGACCCCAAATCTCCAAATTGAGACCTACCACTAAAATGGGCCTTGCAAGCCAATTCCTCCAATTTTTCCACCTAGAAAGAACAAAGATAGATGACACATTATATAATGATCCATTCTGGATCACTTAAGAACATTAAGAGCTAGATGAAATAAATTAATTGTAATATAGGAGTTAAGTAAGGTTGTTGCATATTTCCCACCCTTTTTGACATATGCATTGACAAGTTAGAGGGTGGTTTAGAAGAAGCATGTTGTATCGACTTGACTCTCACTATTATAGTCATCATCCTTCTACTTTACACTAATGATATTTCTCTTATATCCTGGATGATCTCAAGAAGCAACTAAAGCCTCAAGGATTTCTACTCTAATATGGGTATGAATGTTAACACTGAAAAAACGAAGGCTATGCTAATTAAATCCAAAAATATCACTTACACTAATATTGTGTATGGAAACAATAGCTTAGAGGAAGTGACTTCATACAAATATCTCGGAGTTGATCTTCATCACAAGCTTAACTCAAACTATAGCATTGATCAAATGGAGGGTGTAAAGCCTACCATGGACTTGAAAACAATTGTAAGTCAGTGGAACTTTAGCTATGTGTTAAGAATAAACTCCTCTCTGAGACTCTCATAATCCCTGCTACCTTATACGGTTGTGAATTTTTGGGCTACAACATTTCTAGAAATTCGTGGAGAAAGATAGAGCAAATCCAAAGACATTTTATAACTTATAATATCAAAACTAAAGGAAATACACCCTATCCTATCCTCCTCATAAAAGCAATTCTTTCCCCCATTGAGAGCACATCTATGACTAGCTACCCAATGTACACGAACAATATAAACAACATGGAAGACAAGAGGCTTCCTAAGATCACCTCAAACTCTAGTAAAAACCACCTACAACTCAAGAGAGAATTTACATACAATTTTTTTTTATATTTTTAATAATAATTTCACATACTAAATTATATATAATAAAACATAATTTATACTTTATTAGGTTTTTAAGTAGACAAATCTATAAAGATGGTAAAGTATATACAATTATAATAATTAAATTTTATAGAATTCTTTTATATTTATAATAAAATTGGCATACTAAATTATATATAATTTATATTTTATTCTCTTTAGTCTTAAATACTATTCTTAAATATAGACAATCTATAAAGATGGTAAAGTGTATACAATTATAATAATTAAATTATATATAATTCTTTTATATTTATAATAAAATTGCATACTAAATTATATATAATTTATATTTTATTCTCTTTATTCTTAAATACTATTCTTAAATAGAACATCTATAAAGATTGTAGATTATATATAAAGATTCTTAAATAACCAATCTATAAAGATTGTAGTTTGTATTTAAAGATCCTTAAATAAACAATCTTTTATATTTAAAGATCCTTAAATAAACAATATATAAGATTGTAAACAGTATATAAGATTGTATATATAAATATTCTTAAATAGATAATTTATATATATATTTATGATTAAAAAATGCTCACGTCATTTATAATTTATAAATTATTACATTATATTCTTGTGTTCTTAAATAGACATTCTATAAATATGGTAGATTATACATATAGAAAAAAAACATCATTTATAATAAATCATCTTTATTATCTATATTATATTATAGACAATCTATAAAGATGGTAGATTATATATACTTGTATTATATTATATTATAGACTATCTATAAAGATGGTAGATTATATATACTTGTGATAAAAAGATGATAAAAACGTGATATGCTAAATCAGATATACTTTAACCTTTATTATATTCCCAGATTGAAGATCAACCCGGTGTAACTTTATTCAATTTATTCAAATTGTTTTATATAGTAGACAAGATAATATATAGTAGACAAGATAATAGACAATTCAATTTTTGAGTTTATTCAATTTGTTTTATATAGTAGACAAGATAATAAATACATGCACAAATAAATTCAAATTTAAATACTGATTTATTTAAAAAATGCATATCTCATATCAAAACACTAAAGTCTAGTGTTTCAATCACATTTGCTCTCTTGCAAGCATCTACATTAGGAATGTGTCATTCAAACTCCAAAGCCCATATGTAAGAAGTGCCAATGTCAAATGTAAAAGCACTAAAAATCTAAAGTCTCAATCATATTTGCTCTCTTGCAAGCATTGTTATTAGGCATATCTCATTCACACTTCAAAGCACAATACATATGTAAGAATTGTCTATAATGAAATAAATGCTTGAAGAATACATTATTTCACATTTATAGTGAGGAGTTTGAAGAATACATCATTTCACATTTATATGGAAGAGCAATATTTCATGTAAAATGTAAAAACGCTTTTTTTATTAGAAATATTCATTTACGTGAAGAAAAAACAAAATAATATAATAACTCAAAGGTAACGAAGTATTTTCATTTTTGTAAATTTTTAGGTTGAAGATGATACACTTGTATATTACATTAAAAAATAAAATAAAATTTTCAGAAAATCAAAGATTACAATCACATAAAGATTTTGAGTAAATAAATTCCATAGGCAATAAATCAATCCACTAAATCATTAGTATTATCACTATTCTTGTGTCCCCATGCGATCAAATCAAAGGTTTAAGGGGCATGTCTTTTCCATTAATCCATCATCAAAATATGAAATGAATTATTCTTACAATTAAATGCCAATAATACAATTTGTAGTGCAATTTTATAATATCACAAAGTAAGCTATATATATATATATATATATATATATATATATATAAGGATACATCATTTATTGATAATAAGCACATTTAAACAAATTATTCATAGCCTAATTCGATGCAACTTTATTTGAACCCACATAACACTTGATTTGTGGTCATGTGTATTGGTTCCTTTTTAGTTAGCATGGTGACACATACGATAAGGAGGAAATTGTCACAATGAATGAAAGGTTACTCATTTGTTTTCACACAATCATTTATGCACAAAAATTTCACATAGTGCTTAACACTCATGTCTTCAATGCGTAGTTTTACACACAATGATATGTTCAAGTTGTATATCATTCATTCTTGACTTGACTCATCTTGGGGATGTAAATACATGAGTGATAATTCCCACCTCCCTCCCTCTTGCCTAATCTCATGGAGCAATGTTTAAATGTTTCTTTCATGAGAAACATTTGCACAATCAATAATATGTACAATTTTCACAGGAGAAAAAAGTAACCTATAAAGGCCACTATCCCACACACTTTGTTTAAATGCAATGCTGCATTGATGATCTGCCATACAATAAACTGAAAGAATATTCTTCTTCAAAACAATAACACACAAAAAATCATTCAACTCAAGGACATCATTTGATGGCATTTGAAAGGAATGAATCTTATTCCTTTTATAGGATTTGTAGCATCATCACCTAACTCCACTCTCCTTCCACCCTCTTGGTCTTGGAAGCTACTCAATGGTTTCCTATTCTAAGTTATATGTCTTGATGCCCCACTATCCACATACCACCCAACACTTGACATAGTGTTAGAATATAAACACAAGACCGTGAATATGGTGGTATCAAGATAGGTTGAGAACTCATCCAATCCTTCTATAGTATATGCACTCTCTACAACATTTTATGTTGCTTATTCTTACCCTTCTTATTCTTTGGGCATTGGTTGGCATAATGTCCCAATTGGTGACACACAAAACATTTCACCTTACTCAAATCCCTAATACCTTGGATTTATTCTTCCTTCTTACCCTTCTTATATCCTTCCTTGCTTCCTTTCTTCATCCCCCCTGTTAGCACCAGAAGTCACCCCTGGATTG
>SNQJ01S0036612.1:14460-28152 GCA_010110895.2 Picea sitchensis
TTTGTAGTTCATTTATGTCCCTATGCATTTCTTCACCTTCATCAAGAGTCCAAGTAGGATTTTTTGGAGGCTTATTTGGTGTAGAAGTTCCCTTTTTTGGTGGCATGTTGGCCAAGTATCACTTTTGAACCTTGATTTTGAGTGGGTTCTGCTAGATAATATTTCTTTTGTTGTATCTCCCAAGTTTCATCCCTTTTGGGTATGAAACTTTCTTTTATGTAGTTCTCTGATATTTCTTCTCTGCAATTCCACAGGTTTGATCAAAATTGGATGTGCCAAGTGGAATTTATGGTAACTTCCCCACAACTTGTTGATTTTTGTCCTTTCCAGGAGATCTCACTTGTATAGCATGCCCCGCACAAAATAATTGATATAAAATTATGAAACTCGCACCAGAAATACTACAGACTATCCATGATCCAATGAAACTAGTCCCACTCAATTTGGATACTCTAGGAAGAAGTTATGATTGTTTTAACTGGAACACCTTCTTGAGACTAGTCAATAGGACTAGTCAGATACCCTATCTTACACAGGGTGTATCTACAAATTTAAGATGACCCAGAAGCTGAAATTTTTACCACAGATACTTTACTAATTTTTGTAAATACCCTCTATATTTCAGGTTTTGAAACATTACGGAGAATTTTTTATAGCAAAAATTCCGCAACGACTCAGTTCAGGATTATTTTAGAACCCTATCTTGTACAGGCTGTATCTCCGAAAGTATAAGGCCTCAGGAGATGAATTTTGAACCCAACGTACCTTGATCCATCTACTAAATATCCTCCAAACCGTTCCTTCTGAAATATTGTATAAAAATAGTTATAGCGAAAATTCCAAGGTCTCTCAGATGTACAGGCAAAACCCCAAGACCTTGAGCTCTGATACCATATGTTAAGAACCAAATATCAATATAGCATAGAAAAACCTCAGAAAAAGTACTCAACTCCTTGAAAAAGAGATAATTTCAAATAATAAGCCTCTTCAAGGGGGCAACCTCCTTTTACCCCACTTAAATGTTCAAGTACAAGATGATTCAAACTGAAAATGTCTCCTTGGTATATATAGGAGACTAGGAGGTATAATTACAACTAATGGCGTAAAGCCGACATAAATAAAATAAAATTACTAATATAATATTCCCCAATTAAGGGGTAATGAGCCAATATTAGGGCTTAACAATCACCTATCTTACCACTTGATGGAGTCATCTCCTCCATGTTTTGCAATTGTCACTCTATCTCCTTCTCAAAGCTATCGCTTAAGACTTGCCTAGAACAAGAACAACAAGAGAAAAATTATTTCCAATAGCAGTTTTATAAGAACATATCTATGGTAACAAGGATCATAGAATTACCAAGGTGACATGCTCGGGAACAAGAAATATCTCCTGGGGGAGATGGTAGTTCATCAAACAAGTGCAATAAGCATATATATCAATGCAACCAAGTATACCTAAAAGTAATAGAACCTTTCAAATATTGTTGTCACAACCACAGTGTTTACTTGTACTGTGGCAACTATCAAACTTGATATGTGAAAATTGAAACTTAAAAATTTTGATCAACCAAACCTAGAACCTGGAGCCTCAACTGCTTGTTCCTATGAATGTATTGAATCCAAGACTACTACTTAGACGAGTTTTCTTGTACATTCCCAGAAAAACACACTCATGTTTCTCTTGATGATATAACATGAAAAGCATATACAAGTGCATATCTTTGAGATTGGTAACATCGTTCAGTTTGTCTTCTAATATGAAACTAGACACCATCTTGACAAGAAGAGGTTAGAAGATGAATAAAAAAGGTTCAATGATTAGAACAAGCTAGAAACTCTGAAATTTCAACTTTGACTACAAAATCAATTTTGACCAAAAGTCAAACTTTGACTTTGACTAGTCAACCTTTGACTTTGACTTTGACTTTGACCAAAAACTCATACTTGACGTTTTTGTTGGTTGAGGGCACCAGAGGGTGTGCTAGGCTAGGGAGCACTAGAATACCCAAAAATTTGGTTCAATTCTTTACTAAAATCACCCAAGAATTAGGTTTAGGGTTTGCTACAGCTGCAAAATTAGAAACCCTAGTTGTAGCTGCAACTGGTGCTATAATGAGCTTGACAAAGAACTCTCGCTCTACCTTCCAGCGATTAGACTGTTATGAAGGTAGTGTGGGCCCATAACCTGTTAAAGTATTGATGTGTTCATTTTACCATAGAAAATATCACTATTGTCACCCAACCATAGGCACGTAGCCACCCCCGAGCACCATAACCTTTGCTAGATACAATGATTACGGAAGAAACACTAGAACCAACAGATAACCAAGAGAGCTCATCTTTCTCCAAAGATAGCTCACCAAATAGAAAGTCCCAAAGCTATAGAACAAGAACAATACTCAGTTGTAGTAGTTGCACTTACCAAGAATACCACCAAGAATATCAGAATACCACCAAGAATGTCACCAAGTATACCACCAAAAGATACTATAAGGTAGGGTGCATATCTTAGGCTAGATAGCACTAGAGAGAGAGAGACCAAGAATTACCCCAAAAGATCCACCTTCCATTCTTGCAGTTGTAGCTCCAAACTTGTCTTATGCTTGAGAGAGAGAGTGAAGTGAGTGAGTACAAATGAGCTTAAGAGCCCTCTATTTATAGTGGTCCTTGTCACATGTCTGGGCCAACTTGTCCATTTAGAGGCTAATACTTAAATATTAATTATTTTACTGATCTGATTTGTCTTCTAGGGTTTTTACACATCTGTTTAGGGTTTAGGGTTTATCTTGCTTCTAAAATATTCTATTCTAGCCAAATGTTAGACATGGAGGTTAATGCATCCCGCAGCTACCATAATATCAACAATTTAGGCCACATTGTCAAAGGAAACTCCATGGTGAGTTTCCCTTTCTTTGTATTTGCATTTTCATAATTGAAGAAATGAGAGTAGAGCATAGGCCTCATAGTCTAGCTGGGTTTTCTCTTATATTAGGTTTCCTAGGTCACATATTGCATTCATTTGTGTGATTTGTGTGTTCATTTTCTTGTTCTTTCATTTTTGTTTTAGTTCTTTCCATAAATTTGAGCATTAAGCTACTAATAATAAATCTAATATCTAAGGTAATAAACTACATAATAGAATATTTTAGAATATTGCAAGATCGTTTGTGACAAACTATTCTTGTGGAATATCCACGACATTTTACAGATCAATAAACTTGTCAATAAAATTAGTGTACAACCTTATTGTAGCAGCTCCCAACTCGAGAGGAAATTTTATCTCTTCTAACCTATTCCAAATGTTAGTCTTGGAGAATGTGGCAAAATATTTTCTAAAGTCAACAAGACAACACCAGAGAATGATTTTGTTATTGAGACACTCCTTTGCAATGATCCTAAGTGTAACAAGGTGGTCCACAATTGAATAATAGATCCTAAATACCTTAACCTTTAGCTCATTTTTGTGACTTTGTAGCCATACGTTGATCTTCATTTCAAAAATATTCCCATACAACTTGTCTAAAAGAGGGTTAATAATAATGATCTTATAGTTAGAAGGATTTTTTTTATCCTCACTTTAAAAAATAGGTAAAATGAGACTTTGAATCTAGAGTTAAAACATAAAAGAATTATATATAATTTGTGAATATACTAAATAAAGAATATATATATATATATGGGGTAGTCTCCAATATGTTAAAATGTAAGAAACTTATATACAATTTGGAAATATAATTAAACATAATAAAATTATATATAATTTGGGATTATAGTACATATGAGGCCAATTTTCAATGTGTTAAAATATAGGAAAATTGTATATAAATTGGAAATATAATACACATGAGGCCAATTTTCAATGTTTTTGGGGTTTGGGTGTAAGCATGGGTGGGGGTGGGGGGAATAATAGAGAAAAAATAGCATGGGTGGGGGTGGGGGGGATAATAGATAAAACTTTTAATAAATTTTCTCTATTATTCCCCCCAACCTCACCCTCATATAATTCAAAATTCATTAACAATTCGAATTTATTCATGAATTCGTGGAAACAATTAGTAAAGGAACATTTTGAGGATTCCAAAGGCATTCAATCACTGGGTATCCGATCGGAACATATGCATCCATATTATCCTATAATTCATCTTTTTTAGGGTAGGAGAAAACATAGAACCTGATAATTGAATTGATTGGAAGTGAAATCAGTTTTCAATGTTTTGGGGGTTTGGGTGTGTTGAGTCAAGAAAAAGGTACAAATATCCTCCTTATCACCATGGTTTATGATATAACCTTGATTGAGGTTTCTATCAATTAGAGATAATTAGGAAATAAAATGATTAAAAAGACTTCTAGAAATGTTATTAAGTAATATTAGATAATTTATGAATTTCGGTCTGAATTGTTTGATTTTATTGCAAGAATGGACAAATATGGTTAAACTGAAAGATTATGAAGATGCGTAGACTATTGGAGGTCAAGGAAATCAGGCGCAAAGCAGTTTTGAGGAAGATTGATTCTCTATTTTGTAATATTTATAAATAGTAAAAGCAATCTTGAGGATCTTTCAATCCTCAGGATAGCTTAATTTACCATATCATTGTAATATATAGAGGGAAATGAATCATAGAGAGATATAGAGGAAATTTATCAAAGCATTCAGATCTCTGAATTACTCTGTTCAAACAACCTATTGTAAATGTTGTACCAGTTATGGAATTAATATAAGCTTTGAGCGTTTTTACTATCTTTGCATACTGAGTTTCTAGCAGCAGTACTTTTGAAGACTGTGGGCCTAATCGGAAGGAGTTATTGTCTCAATATGTAATCTTATCGATTTGATTTCAATTATGTGATTTAAATATCTTTGCAACAGTTAAGATAAATGTGTGAGTGTGTTGATGTCTTTATAAATTAGTTATGTTATTGGATTATAGAGGATAGATATTTCATTAGGTTATTGATTGTTGTTCCATTTCCCATTTATGTTAGTTTATTTTTTTGACAGTTCCTCTCATTTTCACATCAGTTGTTCCTTTCACTTAAATTATCATTTGTTGTTCCTTTCGCTTAAAGTTACATTTGTTGTTCCTTTCTCTTAAAGTTACATTTGTTGTTCCTTTCGCTTAAAGTTACATTTGTTGTTCATTTCGCTTAAAGTTACATTTGTTGTTCCTTCTCAATTTTACAGTACTTAGTTGTTCTTTTCCAAAATGTTAGACATACATTGATAGATCGGTTTATTAAGCATTTCCATAGATTCAATTATTCTTTCTTAGTTAGATGAATTCAGCAATTTGGTTAATGCCTTTAATTCACAAGCATGTTTTATATTAGATTACAATTTTGTTAAGTGAATTCTTAGTTTCATAATGAATATGTGAGGAACTGGATTATTGATAAACTCAAATTTTCTTTAGCTACATGATTTTGACCTCTATAACTATCTGCATAGACTTTACCGATATTCTTGAAAGAAAAGACGAATCCTCGGGTTGATAAATTAATGTTAAACTAAGGTTGTTTTTAGGACATCTTTAGAGCCCAACAGGGTGTAAGCATATAAAAATTATACATAATTTAAGAATATAATATATAAGAGGCTAGTTCTCAATGTGTTTGGGGTTGGGGTGTGAGCAAGAAAAATTATATATAATTTGGAAATATAATACATATAAGGTCAGTTTTCAATGTGTTTGGGGTTTAGGTGTGAGTATAGGAAAGTTATATATAGTTTGGGTGTGAGCTCTATATAAGATATAAGCATGTGAGTCTTAGTTATATAATTTGGATTAATTCGTATGAGGTTTATTGTCAATGTGTTTAGGTGTTAGTATTAATAAACAAAGCATATTAAATTTATATATAAATTGGGTGTGAGCTTTTGTTATATAATAAAGGATAAGAAAATGGCTCTGACCCTTAGTTAACAAAGCATATGAAAATTATAAATGGTTTGGGTGTGAACTTTAGTTGTGTAACTATTTATGGGGAAGAATTCGCATTGCAACAGTAAGGGGTACTCCCCAATACACGGTCCCAACTAGACTATGCACCATTTGGTTTAGGAGACCCATCCATAATTTGGCCCAACTTCCATTGTTATTTTTGGGTTTACCAATTGCAGTCCAGTCTACCGATGAAGGTGGATGATGGATGGTTATGCATTGCAAAGATGTATATGAAGAATATGTATAAAAACAAAAATAATCTACTACTAATATATCCTACCATATCTTAGCTAGGAGCATACTAAAGTAACCATATGAGTTGTAAATGAAACTAAACTCTGCATAAAACCCCCATACATGTAGTTGAAATAAAGGTGTGAGGTCAAAAACATGTGCATACGTACATATAACCAGAATAGTCTAAATTATATTTCTGCATACATTAACAACTCACTAAACTCAGGACTTGAAGGTATACGAAAGAATAATCAAAATTGTAGAATAATATTGAGTGCATAAGATCAACCTATAAGAAAACAAACATTATTATAGTCCATGTGAATATCATACATCCCACTTGAAATAGTTCACAGCAAATACAACTTCACACATAAGTTCTCCTTTCTTGCAAAAAAATGGCCCTAAGGGCTTCTCAATATTCATTAACACAGTATATGTCCTTGAATTAATTCTTGAGTCTATAAAGTGCTTGAAGAGCCCCTACAAAATGGGAATATTCTTTATTTTATATAGTCATTTGTAACTTCTAAGAGACTCTTTGTATTCCCCTTGAAGAAGCTATTACAAAACTATTCAATTTCATTTTTCTCGGTGACAAGTGTACATAATAAGGAAAAAATTTGGGTTGGTTGAGGAAAAGACAAAATAGAAGATAGTTAATAGCAATTTCTGATTGTTATTTCGTCTTATTCAGGACTTGTGTCCATGAGGTAAGTTGTCCACACCTATAGTTGGTCATATAGGGAAATGATCCTTTGGTAGAGTAATTCCTCTAGTGTTGCAGCATGCATAGCTATGTTGTCTTCGATGACATGCATATCCTTAGACATAGTATCCATGAATGCTTGGATCATGGTGTGGACTCTGGTAGGTTGTATAATATGTTTCTCTATCGAGTCTATGGTCACTTTGGTAGTTTGATCGATGACCTTTCTCTGATGATTAGTGCTATCTTAAAATTTGTCCACCAACTCCTCCATGACTAGGTTCTGTCCAAGTTATTCTAATTGAGGAAGTCAACATCCTTTAATTAATTCTTGAGCATCCTTGTGTAGTTTCGAGCATATTTCCATTGATTTGGTAGTTTCTTTATCAGATCTTCTCTCATCCTATTGACAACGTTCTAATGAATAGATATCCATTTTCCTTTGCATTTTAGAGGGATGATAAATCTCATCTAGTGCATCAGGATTATCCACAATCCATTGGTCAATATAATGCATCCTTTCTCAGATCATGTTAAATTATGTAATATTTTCTTGTACCTAACCATGTTGATCTATGACAGTGACAGTTGTATGTTGGAAGAGATGTAGATGTGAATACATATCTATGATGGCTTATTCCAACTCTTTCCTCACTTTCTCGGTGCTTTCCCTGAAGCTCTGGACATTTCTTTTGTCTACCTTCATTTGCTGGCATTTCACTTCTAGTTCTCTGATTTTGGCTTCATTTTCTTGGTTATTTTGGAATAACCTTAAAATATTTTCTTTATTATATTTCATGAATGCAATGTCAGTTGAGGTGGTGGCTATTGGATTTTCCTTGACATCTCTTGTGATGGGAACTTGCATAAGGACTGAGATCGGCATTTGATGAAAACAAAATATAGTGGTCCTTCATTACCATTTTCCAATGATCCCAATCACGGTACCTATGGGCCCATATCATGGAATGTAACAATGTTCATATCATCTATCAATGTCACCTTCACCCATATGTTACATACAACCATGAGCAGTGATCAATCGCTTAGCCAATCCAGTGCTTATCAAGATCAATGGTCACGACTTAATCTAGAATTGAAAATGGATGGTTTTCATGCTTTTCGAGGGCGAAAGGCATTTCCACAATACCAAGATAATGTGGGGATGAAATGATCCTCCTCTCAACACATGAAATGCCAATCCATAGCATATATCATTTCGAGGGGTCGCCTCTCTGTTAACACCCTTGCCATTTTTCATGCGAAAGGGTTGGATCATCCTTGATCCTTTTCAGTGATCTAGAGTCAATCACCTTCATCGTTGGAATATGAAACTTTCATTGTATTTAATATATTCAACTCTTGTCTCTCGATCTCTCTCCCTAAGCGTGTATTCAACATATAAATCGACAGGGTTTACACACGAGATTAACCACGCATAAAGATAAATTAGAAATACAGAGATTATATTATGATTGAGATCGATTACAAACCATATGGCCTCAAAGGGCCTGATCACACGCTCGATTCCTCATATTACATTGTGCATGCCTTTTACTAAGCACACTGGCTTATAATAAATAGAAAACATACAAGGATCAGATCATGAAATCAGATCCTATCTATCCTCAAAAATTTGCTAATATCACTCACCAGTCCCTCAAAATATGATTAACACAATAGTTACAAACAAATTCAATCAAATATTGATTTGGATTATTTTAATAATGGCATGAAGATGAGAATATAACCGATATATAACAAGGAAATACAAATAGATAATGCGGAGAACACACAAATATGAATCTAAATATGAAGACGGGGAGACTTCTGCTAAATTTGAAGCTTGGTGTGTTGCTTTCCTTGTTGAAGAAGCTGACACACTTAGCTTGTTGAAGGTTGTCATGAACCTATTGTTGGAGGGGTTGAATCCATTCAACCAATCTAGTTGCATGATCTACCTGAGTGTGTGAGGACTATGTCAGTGAAGATGCAGCATGAAGAGTATGAAGGGTTATGTTATAACCTTGCTTGACCGGGCAGTGTGGAGGCACCCTCGTAGGTGCAACAAGAACATATTGGTACTCTTATACAATCTTGTCGATCTGCTTCTACTAGATATAAAGATCTTGGGATAAGGCTACAGTGGTTGCAATGTCCTTCTATTCAACTTCTGATCAGATTGTGATGAGGATAAACTTTGCAGTATGAGAGATTACTTTGTGGCATTGTTTTGGTGGGATGATATTTTAAACTACCTCTAGTATCCTATATAGTTGACCCCCCAAAGTAACAATCATGCTACGGGGTCGAGAATCATAAATAGCATGATACCTCCACATATATGGTTGGCCTAATAGAAAATCACGGACTTCTAGTGGGGAAACATCACATAATACATCATCCTTGAAGGGCTTGATGTCGTAGGACAGGCGACATTGTTGGTTGAGATGAATATATTGACCCTGGTGAAGCTACCCGATGTTGTATGGATGCGGGTGTGGTGTTGTTGGAAAATCCAAATGCTTGAAAATCTCTGCTAAGATGATGTTCTTTTGGATTTCTCTATCAACAATAAAATGCAGTGAGGTACCCTTCACCCACATCTGTGAATGGAAGAGTTGTTCCCCCTCCTCAAAATCCTCTTCTGGTTTGATTGTTGTAGTTGCAACAGTAGCAGTGGGTTTTGCATCAATGATCTGTCTCCTTTTATCATTTTCTGAATCAGGGTCCAAGTCAGGGTTTGGATATTTATCTTTGAGTTTGGCCACCAATGGATGTATTAAGTGACATTCATCAGTGTTATGCCAAGTGTTGTTGTGGAACTCACACCACTTTCTGGTGTCTTTCTTAGACTTCTCGTTACCCTTCTTTTCCTGCATCTAGAGATGGCTCTCTTGAGTTTGGCCTTCCTTGATATGTCCTTCATTATGTGAGTTAGATTTTCCTTTTCCATGCTTCTCCCACTTACTCTGTTGCTTGAATTTTTGCTCAATTTTGACTACATATCGATAAGAAACTCCCAATGAGGAGATGTCAATAAAATCCATCTCTGTTTGGATGTACCTTTGTAGACCACTGCGGTACTTCAAAAATAGGTGTCACTCAGAGTCTTTGATACCCATATTTGAGCACAATGTATGAAAGATGTTGGTGTACTCTGGCACCGTCTGATCTGTTTTCTGACGCAGATTTGTCCATCTCATGTATTGGTCATCATAGTTTCTGATAGGGTATAAATCCTCCTTTAGGTCATCTACAAAGGTTTCCCAAGTGGGTTCTCTCCCAAATAGTGTAGATTCATCTGTGGTGTACCTCTCCCAGTAAACTTTCCACCAAGCTCTGACATGCGGAAGGGATTTAAGGAGTGCAAAGGTGATATTTTCACTATCGAAACAATTTTGGATAGAGTAATAACCTTCTAACAAATTCAACCATTTTTCTAGAGAATTTGCATCTATATGGCCTTCAAATAAGGGGATATCAAAATTGACTTGTACCTTGAAGGGTGTTTCACTTGAGGAATGTCTTATTTTCGAAGATGCCTCAGTTGCCACCATAAATAATCTTCAAGGGATCTGATAAATGTTGTCCTTCATCTTGTTCCTCTATCACACGAGGGCTTCCTCAAGCAATGTCTTGAAAGGATCTCCTGCTTTGTTATCTCTCTTTTCTTATACCACGGGAGGTCGCTTGGGATCGCGAGAGTAGTTGTCCTCAAGAGAAACTAGCTCGAGACCCAACTATATATACCCTAACCTTATCGGGGACCTACTCTAAGAAATGACAAATATCAGCCTGCTCTAATACCACTGATCCAGATTATATTAAGAATGACATGAAGACCAGAATATAACCGATATATAACAAGGAAATACACATAGATAATGTGGAGAACAAATAAATATAGTGAAAACCAACTTCTATTAATGAAGAAGAGAGAAAAACATTATAGAACACAAACTGGCATAATGGGGTAGCCTATCTCTGAAAAGAAAGAGATGTTGACTACGCTGCATTCGCAACAATCTTTACATCACACTCCATTGCATGCTTAAAGGGCCTCCTTCACCTCAATTATTTATGAGAGAGTGAGAGGAGAACAATTCTCATGATGCATGTGGGATAAATTGGACTAAGTTTATAAAATTACATAGGCATGTAAAATACTAGGACTTCTCGGGTGGTCACCCATCTCAGTACTACTCTAGCCCGAGCGCGCTTAACTATGGAGTTCTAATGGAATCTGATGCATTAACGCTATGTTGTAGGCATGTACATAAGACCATTACATGATGTCTGTAATTAACAAATCGACATGACATTACATTACATTCCCCACCAAAAGGGTGAATTTCATGGTTTATCAAAACCATAGGCTCAAAATGGTGATTTAGTGGAAAGGGTGGATGGCCACCAAGATCCATCTGGATCAAATATAGAGGAAATAGAATCCTCATGGCCACGTCAACTTCTCGAAGATTTGGAAAATTGAATTTGAATTGGGATGGTTTGATTTTCCTACACCATAATCTAGGGGTACAAAATTCCCATGATCTCCTGATCATGTGTCCCCTATTGTTGCATCGCATCTCCTTTCTCTTCATGTATCAATGAGCTTGTCCTTACACTCAGTAGTGAGCTACAACAAATCCTCCACTGACACCTCATCGGATGTCCTCCTCTAGCTTGTCCTTTTGGTATCGCAGGTTCACCTCCTCTGGTACCTTTTGAGCTTCCTTTTCTCCTTTGGCTATTTCACACTACTCACTCTCCTGGACAATTCTACCCACAATCACAACTGTGTAATTTCCCAACAATTTCTACCCAACCGCAGCTAGAATTTGTTTTCCATTCTCCAACACGTAGGAAATCTTTCCCTGCTCTGATACCACTTGATGAAAATTAAATCTGGGGGTCCTTCGTTTCCAGTTTCCAATGATCTCAATCCTGAGACCTATGGTTTATGGTCCCACATAATGGACTGTAACAATGTCCATATCATCACAGCAAGGTTCTATATTTCATACGACCATAGGCAGTGGCTAAGTGCTAAGCCAAATGAGCATGTAATCGCTTATCAAGATCGACAGTCACAACTTAATTAGTTGTTGACAATGGACGTCTCTGGTGCTTTCGAGGCCAAAGGCATTTCCACAATCCCAAATATAGCAGGGGGGATAAATGATCATCCTCTTGACACGTGGAGACATGATCAATGGTGTGAGTTGTTTCAGGGATCGCCTTCGGTTTAACACCCTCACTCCTTCTTGGACCAAAATGACATATAACCATTGATATCATCCAAGCCTAGATGATCCAACGATAGTCGGGGGAGTTACACGATATCATTTGATTGTGGGATTTTCATCGATCTATTCCATGATCGATGATCAATATCTCCTCTATTGAGTGCACATTTCTCTTCATATTCATACCTGTAATATTCCTCAGTGGCCTTACTTCAACCTGCAATAACGACTCATCTATTCCTCTCCTCAATGCGCATATATACTCTTTAATTGGGAAAGGTTTACACATATATAGAATCACTATCCTCACAGACTTCTCAAACCAACATTAAGCACATCACAATAAATGCAAAGACATACAAATGATACACGATATTTATTAACTTCAAGGTCGATTACATTCTAGGACCACTCAGGGCCTATCCTTTATCTTACATGGTCTAGGCTCTCCTCTCTAAACTCCCTAAGGCCATAATTATAAATCACTCAATTACAATAAGGATCGGACCACTGAAAGGATCTGATCTGATCTCTAAGATCATTCATGATCCCTCAAAATATGCTTAACATAGTAGTTACAAAAAAATTCAATCAAATATAGAGGAAATATTGTCCTCATGGCCACATCAACTTCTGGAAGATTTGGAAAATCAAATTTGACTTGGGGTGGGTTGATGCTCCTGCATCAACATTCCTTGGGTTGTTGACACTTTATTTACTTTCTTTTACATGATCTTTCTAGACTTTATTTCATAAGTGAAGATCCTCAAATTGGGGACCTCACTTGGTTGAAATGGAGCCCAAATCCCTAGTCCTAAACCATTGGATGGTGTTAGTGTGATGGTGCCTGCTATGGTTACCTCTTGGGTGTCAGTATCCATTGGTTGAGTGTCATTATTCCTAGTCTCATCATCTTTCTTTTGTCTCTCTTATTCATCTAACTTATCAATCACTTCCTTGGCTTCCTTATCATTGCTTCTCTTGTTATCATTGATGTTTTTTCTGTTGCCACTTTCTGTTTGACTTCTCTTTGTGTTGTGGCCTTTGCTTCTGCTTCAACTTTGGCCTTAGTTTTTTATTCTTCGATATTTCTCTTCTTCTTGGCATCATCATTATTGTTTGCACCCTCTTCGTCACTTGGTGAGAAAATCAAGGGTTCTTACATGCCCAGTTGGGTCTTGTTGAGCATGACAGCTGTAGAGGAAAGAGTTAGAGAAAACAAAACAAAACTATAAGCAATAATTAAACTAAAATAAACTAAAACTATGAGCATGTGGATAAATAAATAAAAAACACAAAAAGACTAATATCACCAATGTTTTTAGGCTGATCTATTGATGAAATCAAAGAACAATGAAAAAAGGGGACTATGAGTCCCTTCTTCCTCCAAAGGAAGGCTCTTCTGTCCTCACAAACTTGCTCTCCTTACAATAAGAAAATGAGAATGATGGTGAAAGAACTCCAAGCACATCCACTCAATGGAGAGGTGGATAGCTCAATGAAATGGTGCTAATGTGTTATTGTCAAGGACTGAGTCCTTAAACCA
>SNQJ01S0036612.1:28162-44821 GCA_010110895.2 Picea sitchensis
GGGCTCTTTAGGGCTTAATTAGGTCTTTGACCAGCCTACCATGCGGATTCAGCTCAGATTTGGGAGTCAAATCGGCTTGGGAGCTGATCCATAAGTGGTTGGGAGGCCGACCAATTCCATAAATGCATCGTTTAGCAGGTGCGTGGGTTTTTGCGCCAACAACCGCGCATTGTGCGCGCGTGCGCGCATTGTACGTTCTTGTTCCACGCATATGCGCGCGCACCCAACTTCTATAAAGCGCCCTTTAATTTTTGGTTACTTTGTATAGTTTTTTACCCTTTTGCAATGCTGTGAAATTAATTCAATGCCATGAATGACTTCATTCATGTTTTGACGATGCTGATTTCTTGTCGCCATGTGCGGACGAAATTTCAGTGATAACAATTATTTTTCTTGTAGACTTTCTCCTTATCCATTATTTCCTTATCAGTTGGTGTTTCTTCTTATTATATCGATCTTGAGTGCACATATATGGAAATAGGAGATGAGCCCTTTGTTGTTTCCTCTTTTACCTTCTTTTGGGATTCTTCTCTCTCTCTCTCTCTCTTCATCTGTGATCCTTCCCACGAGTTGACCACATCTCTGGAATATAACGTCATCATAGGTTTGTGCACTGTAATGTACTTCTTCCCCATCCCAAGTCTCTATTGTGTATTCCTAGGGGAGTCCCACTTTTTTGAAATAATATTTTACAACCCCCTTAGGGTCATTCCTTGTGAACTGCTCTTCTCCAAAATGATAAGACAATAGGGTGTTTACCTCTTGTTGTGATTTCTTGTTATTTTAGAAGAATTAGGTGCATTCATACCATACTAGTGGTGGCCATATCACTTTCTTACCCCCGTACAATATCCCTCCTACTGGATTATATTTTGATATGGTATTTCCTGGAGAAATAACTTGTCTGCAACGAACCAAGGAAAAAGATGAGGGAGCTTCATAGTGCCAAACACCCTTATATAAGTGTCATGTTCCATGAGATACCAATCCTTGATTCTTCTTATGATGACTATCGCCTTCTCATTCAAGCATGGGGGCATTGTGAAAAATATCAATTTGTACAAGGGAGCCAAGAAATTCTCACATATCTTTTGATATTATGTTCGATACTTGTGATCCCAGAGAAATTTTCAGTATATGTGGATTGTTGGGTCTGAGGGATTCCATATCCATCCCATCCTTGTATACTAATGGGATACAGACATAATGTCTAGGAGGTATGAGGACGTATGGAAACTTGGGAAGGTCTCGAGCCGAGCTTCTGTGACCGTGGTGAGAGCTACTGTCAGATGTGCTGATAAAATTTCATCCCAATTGAATGACAGTCCCTTATCTGCACAATAATAGATCAATGGCATGTATGATAGGGAGAATTGGGATGCATCTGTTTCACCGTACATCTGGCACAACATAGCCACCATATATTGATAGGGTCTCCTCAAGGAAATTGTGGGGTAGCCTCCCTTGGGCATGTTCTTGTATTATTTGTCAAGTTTGTACCACTTGGGGCATAGTTATTTAGTTGTTTGCTGGAACTCATCAAGAATCCTACTTTCTATCTTTTTCTCTCCTTTGTCGAGGTGATAACATTTTACCAAGCCCTTGGGTCAAAATTATTCTATGGGTTCCCCCTTGGCATTACGAACACATATATTTCCCAGATCATCATGATTTATGATCCAAATAATGGAATTGTCACAAGGGAAGATAGGAGCATGGATTGTGACTCTAAATATTCCATATCTACGAATATTTTTGAATATTTTCAAATCATCTTGGTCTTCATCCTTGGTGGGGAAATTTGATTTATTAAACATGCAATACACATCACCCACTTGAGTGCTCTCCCTCGTTTTCCAAGAGTCCGTAGGTGTCATCATATGTGGCTCTGACCACATCTGGTTTGTCTTGGATCTATCGACCACCACCAAAGGCCTCGGTGACCAATGCCTTACTTGCTTCTTTTTTTGGAGCCATATCTGAACCTGCAAACAAAAGGTGGGATTAGTGTGAAGACTAAGATCATAAGTGATAAAAAATTTAAACTAAGTATATTGAAATACTCAAGGACTCACTTGAGTTATTCTTGGTGGGAGATCATCATCATAAGACAATAAAATGATAGAAGGAATAGCGGTAAATCTGGTAAAAGTTAGGCAATAAAAAGGCTTAAAATATGCTAAAAAGTCAAATCGGAACAGTTAATGTCAGCTTCTCTGATGTAAATTGGAGGAGCTCGAAACAAATCTCTTGAAGGCCATTGATAGGGTTAACATTAAAGTCTCTGATGAGATTGGGTAGGTTGATAGAAAATTCTCCAATGGGATTGGACAAGTTGTTGTCAATGCTTTCGATGAAGAAGTGAAGTTGAGGGTGAGCAACAGATTTGGGCTAAAATCCTCCGATACATTGAAGAAGTTGGTGTGAACTTCTATGATGTATTGGAGGAGTTGGAAGGAAGTGTGTTGAGTGCTCAAAATGTGATTCAGATAGGTTAGTATGAATTGTGTCGATAACTACAGAAATGGATTTCGATAACTAAATATTGAGACACAACCCCTAATGGCCAAATCATTGCATCATATTTGTGTTAAGTCATGGGTGCACAAGCCCTAATCGAGACTATGGGTTTTGAAAGGTCATGGGTGTGGGAGAGTTTTGTAAGTGTGACTGTGGAAAAGGGTACTTTGGAAACCTCTTCCCCGAGAGAGAAGAGGCAATGCCCCATGGGTTAAAAAAAAATTCGGTAGAGTGAAGTTAAGTTGCAGGGAGAATTTGAGGGTTAACAATCTAAGGATTTTGGGAGAAATGGACCATATTTCTAGGGCATAAAATAATAATACAAACAAAATTAATCAAACCTAACCCTAGCTAAATAAAGAGAAATTGGCAGTGGTAGGGCTTACCTATCAATTGGTTGGCACGTGGAGACCGATGGGTGGTGGAGGGAGAATAATATTCAATATAATTTTTCTTCTACTTTTTGCTTCTTACCCTTTATCAAAAAAAAATGAAATGATAAGGGTCAAGGGCGAGCATTTGTATCAATAAGTTTTGGTGAAATTCATGATAAATGTGGGTTGGTGTCAATATTAAAAATCAGTGAAGTTGTTGCTAAGTTATCTTATGTACATTAGAGGACTTTGTGGGAAGTCCTTCGATGTGCATTGGAGGAATTAGCATGAAATATGTCATAGTCAGTCGGAGAATTTTGAAACAACTCCTCCAATGAAATCGGAGGAGTTGACACTAACTCCTCGGATTTCATCGAAGGAGTTGCAAGCAAGTTGGGAGATGGAAAGTCCAATCGGCTCAAAAAGAAAGAAATCGTTAAATATTATCGACGGACTTAGGGATAACTCATCTGATGTACATCAGAGGAGTTGAAGGTCATAACTCCTCCAATGTATATCGGACAATTTTTCATCAACTTTTCCTAAAATCCAAAAAAAACTTAATTTGAAATTTTCCAAGTGTTCCCAATTTAAAAGATGCAAACTTAAGAAAAGTGAAGCTTGGGGAACAATATTTAGAGAAAGATGAAGAAACTCTTGGAGGATATCTTCAAAGTCAAAAAATACAAGGGGCCCCATTTTCCTGAGATTATTTTTCAAATAGATTTCAAGAAAATGGAGGTTTGTAGTGTCTGGCACAATAAATGGTGACATATTGGTTGAAGCCTTGAATATATATAAAATAGTATCCACGCACATATTTTGGGGGTAAATGAATTATCATGCATATCCCTAGAGAGAAATAATAGGTCCCATATCTCAGGTTCTGATGAGACAACATTTGGATGATACAAAGGGGAGGTTAGGACCATGCCTCAAAAGAGATTTATTTTTACTGATTTCTTATTCATATAATAAATGACCTAGGGGGAGGCATAAGGAGTATTACAAGGAAATGAAACATCGGGACTGCTAAGAATGCAAGTTGCAATGCATTTCTATGGTGTCACTTTGTTTCCAGCGAGGTTCCATGGCCCCGACAAAGTCACCACAGTGTCACAAACCTTGCTCCACTACCAGTGAGCATCCATATCCCCAACGAAGATATGTGCATGTCTCATGTGATCTTGAATGTCTTTTCCCAAGCATTTTCCTTTTAAAATCTATTTCTCTTTCAATTAAAGAGAGATGGATGGAGGGATTCCAGTTTTTCCTTTAAAGGCACTAGGGACGACATATGTGATAGTGAGATTTTCTAACTTGATTATAGATGAGTGAACTCCCCAAGTAACATTCTCTAGAATACTACATATGTCTCTTCCCAAACCATTTCCTTTTAGTCCAAACAATATACAGATATGTTCTTAGGTAGGTTCCTTAGTTCCTTGCTTTGTCATATTATATGTATGATTCTCGTATACTAATGAGCTATTTTCCTCTACTAGATCTAACTTGTAGTGATTCGTAACAAAGCTATACAAATACGATGGGATGTGTCTGAAAGCCAGATCATATATTTATTAGGATATTGGCATCAAATGTGCTACAATTTAGAAGTGTATTCAGGACTAAGCTATCAAATATTTGAGAAACCCTAGGTTGCATTTTTTTAAGAAGAAAAACAAAAATCTGAAAATCGAACAAACTAGAAAATGTTAAAAAACAAACAGAAAACAAAGTAAAAGCTGAGCAGGAAATAAAAAGTGAAAAACGGAATTTTATTTATATACAAGGGAGGAGTTGTTATGTAGGCTATCTAATTTAGTTCTTGAGCATATGGCCATTAAGGGGGAGGATTTCAGCTTCCCCTTGAATATTTTATAACTGATAAATACCTTGGCCAATATTTTCATTGATAATGTAGGGCCCAAGCCATAATTGTTGGAATTTCAAACACTTCCCTTTATCTTCATGTGTCTTGTCCCATTTGAGGACCAAATCCCCAACTTGGAATTCTTTCTCAATGATAGATTTATCATCAAACTAGTGCTTAATGGTCTGTTGATGAGTTTCAAATTTGATTTTAGCCTCGACACAATTTTCTTTTAGGTTAAACAAGGTATTGATACTTCGTTGGATGATGGGAGATTCTCTTCCTCAATATTGTTGGGTGAGTTGTAGGGAAGTAAGATATATGCTCAAAGGTAAAATAGATTATTTCCCATAGAAAAGGAAATAAGGAGAAGTCCCTATAGAGGCCTTAGGAGTGACGTGATCATCCTAGAGGGCATTTTGTAGATCATTGTGCTAATTTATCTGGTGATCAACTATGGGTCAATTGAGGATCTGTTGGCCCTTGGTTATGGAAGGTTGTGAATATTAAGGAAAGAAGCGTGAAGTATGAACTGTGCAGAATACAAGTTGACTGAGATTGGGTTGAAGTGACCAAAAGAGAAGAAAAGATGGAGTGAAGTAAGAGAAAACAAGTCATTGGACAGGGAGATCAAGGAAGACAGATCAGCAAGGAAGATGGATTGTGGACGACTTAGCAAGCGAAAAAATCCACCAATAGATTCTTTGGAACACCTCGCAAGAAAGAAGGAAAGACAGGTTGGTGAAGCCCTGAAAATGTGGATCAAGTTGACCTAGGGTTTTAGACACCTAGGGTTTTGGTATTTAGGGTTTTGACACCTAGGTTTCGGCCTAAGGATGTCCAAAGTCATTGTAATGTATAAATAAAGGTCAAGAGGACCTGGGATGGGTTCGAGATTATGTATGATGAATGATTGTTTCTATTGTCGAGAGAGAAGTATTGTGTGGTGAGAGAAGTCTGTATTGTAATATCTTCAGCTGGGTGCGAAGATCAACCCTGCAGCTGGGTGCGTAGGGAGGGGAGAGGAGAAGAGAAAGAAAGAGAGAGATCTGCAAGCTAAGAGTGCATATAGAACTGTATGCTTTCATCTAATATATTATAAAGTGCAATTTTGTGGACGTAGCCCTAGGGAGAGGGTGAACCACATATATCTTGTTGTTGTGTATGCTTGATGTTGTGTTCCTTCAATCTCTGATATATCGTTAATGCAATATTGTGTTAGATCTGAGATATAGTTCGCGCAGTAAGCTTAAGAAAGATAAAGAATAACTAGATCTGTGTGAGAGTGTTTCCCTGGATCCTCTTTCCATTTCTTCTGGTTGTACACACCTGTGTCCTCCAACCCCCTATAGCTACTTTGGGTGAGACTACATCTACTTTGCAGGTGTTGCTGAAAGGGCCAATAGTTAGGTCTTGTTGGTGCATTGTTAGAACTGAACCCTGGGTATACCCCTGTCCCAACAAGATGCATATTAGGTTATTTTTTGTGGATTCATCCAAACCATTGCCTTGAGGATAGTAGTTGGTTGAGTACTTAAAAGTAATTTCATTTTCCAAAGCAAACTCAGATAACTTCAATGATGAAAAATAAGTTTCATTTTCAAACATGAGAGATTTGGGTACCCTGAACCTTGTGACAATGTATGTTCAAGGAAATTAATCACTACTCCTTCATTCACCTTGATCATAGGTATTGCTTCAGTCCATCGCGTAAAACAATCAGTAGTGGTTAGGATATACATGTGTTGTTTGGAGGAATGAGGATTAATCTAACAAATGATGTCCAACCACCATTGTTCGAAGGGATCTTCAACAACAATAGGTTGGAGCAGGACAATAAGTTTATACTCTCTTCCTACAACTTTTTGGCATGCTTTGCAGCTTCGTGAATATGCATGGGTATATTTGAACAGTGTAGGCCAGTAGTATCCATCTCTCAATATCTTGTGAGTTGTTGTGTCTCCTAAAAAATGGCCTCCTACTATTCCATCATGCATATATTTAAGGACTTTATCAGCATATTGTTTTTCAAGGCACCGAAGTAGTGCTCCATCATATTTCTTTCGAAACAGAACATCATGTACCAACTAATATTGTAGAGATTTCACTCCAAGTAACTCTTTGAGGTTGTGGATCAAAGATGCTTGGTAACTTAAGGTAAACTTGTTTTTGTATTTTGTATGTGTGGATTAATGGGATAACTCAATTACAGTATGGTATTCAGACATTCAAAATGAGAAACAAATGAACCAGTGCTCTCAAGGATCAATAATCAGATGATAGCTTTAAAGTGGGTGAGAAAGCAGTGTTTATAAACCAGATACAAAATGTAGGGTTTAATAAACAATGATAAGAAATTATTAATCAAGTTATGAACTGACTGATGAGATGACAGTCATTCTACAGTTAAAACAACTTGAATAAGAGTACAGAAGGAAAGATGAGAATCCGATATCAATAGAGAGAGAAAATTGTGATTTGTATTATCATATCAAAAAGCTTGTTTACAATACAGTATATTTTTGTATCCAGAATCAAACCTTGTCTCTATCAAAATGATAGATATTTATAACCTTTACAACAGATCTCAGATCCTTGAAAATGGATCTGGATTTCTAAATATAGAAAACATAGTACAAAACTAATACAATAAGATAACTAAATCTAGTTCCTTTAGATCGAATTGTTTTCAAAAATTGTCTCTGACATCTGGTCTTCTTCATTTGTTGTCTCTCTGATGTGTTGATGATGGGAAAGACACATGTCTTCAGTAACTAAAATATTTCACCAGCTGTGAGAAAATTCTTAGCTGACCATGTGAGCATTTACCTCATATATCTCCACAAAATATTCAAACTAAATATTTCATAATTGGATGATTAATTATTTGATGCCATCTTATCTTTTAAATCACCCAAAAATCTCTCTATCTGAGCTCTAAATCCCCAAAATTCCCTCTCTGCGGTTTCACCGGCTATTCCACCTTAGAATTTGCTAATTAGCCAATGAAAGCTCTTCTTTTCAATGACTAATTGGTTGTAACTATGCCTCCTGTGCCGGTGAAAGTTATTAAACTTGCCATCTAGTTCTCATTGGGTGATGGAGGACAATATGATCTCAGTGCAGATGACAGACCACATCCATTTAGAAGGAGCACTGGACCAAGGTCTTGACACTTAACTCGGTGTTGTTCTTGATGTTGCCAACTGTGAGCATACTCCAAACAAGATGGAGCATTTGGATACATTCTTTCTCTTAACATTTGATGGCAGGAAAACAGAGCATATACATTTGACATGGGCATTATCATATGTTTCTCTGCTCTGCTACCAAGCATGATCGATACTTTATGTTTCGTTTGTATGCATCATGTTCTTTTGGCACCACTCTTGACTCCTCCACTGCCTTGAACGTGCGTTGAAAATTGCGTCGAAACATCTTGAACACCTGCAAGCTCTGCAAACACATGTATCTTGGAAACAACAACTTGTCTGTCTGCTCAGTGTGTTGATACGACACAACCTTCCATTATTTCAAAGCCGACAATTAACACCTTTTGCACATGCAGAAGACATGATATTCAGATAAGCATAGATACCCTGCAATCTCGACTTGATATACCTCCAATTCTGTGAGAAAATGATACCCAAATCAACATCTGTAATCACTTGACACTTCAACTCTTCAATCAGACACCTAACATTCTGTTCCAAATGGCATTTGATGAATGCATTCTCTTTATGACATGTGCCTAATGTGATGGATATCTTTGCTTTATCTGATATATGTGCATTTCTCTGACCTATCAAATGTCCCAGAACGCGATTTATCCCCAATCATAGGGCACTTGCACCTATATTTGTCAAACCTATGCATGATACACTTGCAATGTTTGACAACTGACACCTGTAACCAATTTAACACCTGCACATAGAGTTAGGATCGGATGCTTAACATCTATGAGTTAAAACTTATTAGCTTAGTGTGAGACACCCCAATCTCTGCAAACAAATAGATGTCGAAATTTGCTCCTAAAATCATGATCTTGTGGCACTAGCGATCTTGGCAGATGGTACCTTAATTGTATAGCTTAATTCATAACTCAAACTATGGCATAATTCATGTCTTGACTTATGATGGAGTTTGACCCGATGACTTGGCTTTGTGGCTTGAAATTTTAATTTGAGTCTGAGGCTTTAATATATAGAATCGATGAGATATGTAGGAGATTGGTGTGGCTTGGTGTTTAGCAAAGAATTTGGTATATGGTTTTGGTGTGATATGGCTTAGGTTTTAGGATAGTTTAGCAATAAAACGCTTAACTGCACACATCACTTTTTGCTTAGGAATTTTAGAAATAAAATATACATTTCATTTCAGAGTATAAAGAAGCCAAAAAAACTAGGGTTTAGGAAGCATTGATGATGCTTTGAAATGAAGGTGAAAACGATCACATATGGCTTTGATGAACATCTGGAAGTTAAAATACTGGCTAGAAAACTTTAGAAATGAGCATATTGAATAAAAGTTGAGAAGACACTCCAAAAATACCATTGCATTTTTTATTGCTAACATCTGGCTCCAACTGGGATGGAGACCTCCCTGTGAGGTTTCAAAGAACCTAGTAGTTCAATTCGCCTTTAACATTGGGCATGGATTCATCTGGCTAACTTTAGCATTGGGCATGGGGTCATTTGAATTTTATAACCGATCCTCTGCAAATCTATAACCTGCCTGTAGCCTTCTCTGCTTATTCAACAACCAAAAACTGAAAAAGTCTACTTGCTCAGATGAAGAACTTATTCTCCTATCTATTCCTACTCCTAACCAGAAAAACTAGCTTATCATGTGACATCATGCTTCCAATGAAGCCATGATAACATCCGGTTTACTGAACCTGTTCTTGGTCTTGACCCAAAAAATAATGGAATGTATAGCCAACAGAAAGTGGTTTGAACAGATGATAAAGCCAACTTTCATCTGACAAAAATACTTTAACACATATGCTTCTCATAGATTCCAAATAATCAGCAATAGGGTCATCAAATCCACAAAGAAATACCTCTTTATGTTGTTGTTCCAACTGAAAACTGAAATCTTGTTGCTTGTTGCCTTCACTGATGTCAATGTTGAATGTGGACAGTTCTTCTTCTGTCAAATGAAAATAAAATCTCAACTACTAATCTGAAACTTTCTGCTCCTCACCTTCCTCCTCATAACTGTTGAAATCTGCCTTTGTTTGCAAATCAAAAAATTGAGGGTTGTCTTTTGAATCTATTGCAGATCTGAAACTATCACCTGCTAATGTGTCAATCCGATAATCATCTTTAGGTTTTTCGAAGGGGACAATCTCATCTTCATGACAACCTAAGTCAGTAGATGCATTTGATATAATGACAAAAGCATCACTATGGTTATCATAATGTTGATCATTGATCTCTTGATCATGATGAGAAATATTTCCTGCTGTAACAAAGTCTTCATAAATCTCAAAATTTTCTTCCTTATCACTGTATTGGTCGAATATAGGAAAATCATTATCAAATCCTAATGGCAAAGTTGAAGATTTTTGCATAGAGTTAACAACAATAGGATTTTGAAAAAGATTTTGAAAAATATCACTTTGTTCTTCACCATAATTTGAAACAACATGTTTATAAGGAGAAAAATGGTACTCTTGTTGTTTCAACTGAGAACTAAAATATTGTTGGCATTGTTGGAGATATTGGTTGCTCTCACTAATCTCAGTGTTGAATGTAGGTAACTCAGCCTTTGTTGCATATCTAGTACTGTCACACACTAACTTAAAAATCTAATCATCATCTTTGTCCCCATATCTGCTGTGATTTCCCTTGATCTGTAAATCTGAAATTTGATGGCTGCCTACATTGGTTGTAAGTTCTATTTTACTAATAGACATTTGATCCATATGGTTTGTAATTGGAATAATTAACTTTTCAGATGTACAATAATGAGAAGATGATGAAGCAGAAAAACTTTCATCTTTATCATACAACATAAATTCTTCACAACAATGTTCAAGAAGAAATTCCTGAAAGAAAAACATTTCACATCGATGATGAAATGTTGTATGAATTTTTTTTAAAGAAGATATACTAGAAAAAGGTAAAGATTTATACCATTTGCTAGCATCACCTTCCAACGAATACATAAACATCTTCATAAGCACATCTTCATCATGAATATTTAACTGAACCATGCATTGATGAAATCTGATGAGATGATCTGAAGGATTGTCTTCTTTCTTTTCTGCAAATCTTGGAAGATGATCTCCCCAAGTATCTATAGAACGAACTAGATGTGGGAAACCAGGAACTGTTGATAAGTCAAGAGGTGCAAACCTCCGAGCCAAAAAAGATGCAAATTCCTTTGACATTTGAACATTGTGGAGTCGCCATTGAATTCTTCCTTCATGGAGTCACCAGATAGATGATTACAACCGAAAATATGTCTAGACTTTGTCTATCATAAAAGCTGGATCTTGTCATCTCCCAAGGAAGCTAAGCTTCAATCTCCTTTCCCTGGCAACGGTGCCAATTGGTTATCACTCCAAGAAACTCTTTGAGGTTGTGGATCAAATATGCTTGGTAACTTAAGGTAAACTTGTTTTTTTTTATTTTGTATGTGTGGATCAATGGGATAAATCAATTACAATATGGTATTCAGAAAGTCAAAATGAGAAACAAATGAACCAGTGCTCTCAAGGATCAATAATCAGATGATAGCTTTAAAGTGGGTGAGAAAGCAGTGTTTATAAACCAGATACAAAATGTAGGGTTTAATAAACAACGATAAGAAACTATTAAGCAAGTTATGAACTGATTGATGAGATGATAGTCATTCTACAGTTAAAACAACTTAAATAAGAGTACAGAAGGAAAGATGAGAATCTGATATCAATAGAGAGAGAAAACTGTGATTTGTATTATCATATCAAAAAGCATGTTTACAATATAGTATATTTATGTATCCAGAATCAAACCTTGTCTCTATCAAAATGATAGATATTTATAACCTTTACAACAGGTCTCAGATCCTTGAAAATGGATCTGGATTTCTAAATATAGAAAACAGAGTACAAAACTAATACAATAAGATAACTAAATCTAGTTCCTTTAGATCGAACTCTTTTCAAAAATTGTCTCTGACATCTGGTCTTCTTCATTTGTTGTGTCTCTGATGTGTCGATGATGGGAAAGAGACACATGTCTTCAGTAACTGAAATCTTTCACCAGCTGTGAAAAAAGTCTTAGCTAACCATGTGAGAATGTACCTCATATATCTCCACAAAATCTTGAAACTAAATATTTCATAATTGGGTGATTAATTCTTTGATGCCATCTTATCTTTTAAATCACCCAAAAATCGCTCTGTCTGAGCTCTAAATCCCCAAAATTCCTTCTCTATGGTTTCACCGGCTATTCCACCTTGGAATTTGCTAATTAGTCGATGAAAGCTCTACTTTTCAACGGCTAATTGGTTGTAACTATGCCTTCTGTGCCAGTGAAAGTTATTAAACTTTCCATCTCGTTCTCATTGGGTGATGGAGGACAGTACGATCTCGGTGTAGATGACAGACCACAGCCATTTAGAAGGAGCACAGGACCAAGGTATTGACACTTAACTCGGTGTTGTTCTTGATGCTGCCAACTGTGAGCATACTCCAGACAAGATGGAGCATTTGGATACATTCTTTCTCTTAACATTTGATGGTAGGAAAACAAAGCATCTACATTTGACTTGGGCATTATCATATGTTTCTCTTCTCTGCTACCAAGCATGATCGATACTTTATTTTTCATTTGTATGCATCATGTTCTGTTGGCACCACTCTTGACTCCTCCACTGCCTTGAACATGCGCTGAAACTTGGGTCGAAACATCTTGAACACCTACAAGCTCTGCAAACACATGTATCTTGGAAACAATAACTTGTCTATCTGCTCAGTGCGTTGATATGACACAACCTTCCATTATTTCAGAGCCGACAATTAACACCTTTTGCAGATGCAGAGGATAGGATATCCAGATAAACATAGATACCATGCAATCTCGGCCTGATATACCTCCAATTCTGTGAGCAAATGATACCCAAATCAACATCTGTAATCACTTTACACTTCAACTCTTCAATAGGACAACTGACATTCTATTCCAAATGGCATTTGATGAATGCATTCTCTTTATGACATGTGCCTAATGTGATGGATATCTTTGCTTTGTCTGATATATGTGCATTAGTCTGACCTATCAAATGTCCCAGAATGTGAGTTATCCCCAATCATAGGGCACTTGCACCTGTATTTGTCAAACCTATGCATGATACACTTGCAACATTTGACAACTGACACATGTAACCAATTGAACACCTGCACATAGAGCTAGGATCAGAAGCTTAACACCTATGAGTTAAAACTTATTAGCTTAGCGTGAGACACCCTAATCTTTGCAAACAACTATATGTCGAAATATTCTCCTAAAAGCATGATCTTGTGGCAATAGAAATATTGGAAGATGGTACCTTAACTATATAGCTTAATTCATAACTCAAACTATGGCATAACTCATGTCTTGACTTATGACTGAGTTTGACCCGATGACTTGGCTTTGTGGCTTGAAATTGTAATTTGAGTATGAGGCTTTAATATATAGAATCGATGAGATATGTAGGAGATTGGTGTGGCTTGGTATTTAGCAAAGAATTTGGTATATGGTTTTGGTGTGATATGGCTTAGGTTTTAGGATATTTTAGGAATAAAACGCTTAAGTGCACACATCACTTTTTGCTTAGGAATTTTAGAAATAAAATATACATTTCATTTCAGAGTATAAAGAAGCCACAAAAACTAGGGTTTAGGAAGCACTAACGATGCTTTGAAATGCAGGTGAAAACGATCACATATAGCTTTGATGAAGATCTGGAAGTTAAAATACTGGCTAGAAAACTTTAGAAATGAGTGCATTGAATAAAAGTTGAGAAGACACTCCAAAAATACCAGTGCATTTTTTATTGCTAACAGGTTGAGTACTTAAAAGTAATTCCATTTTCCAAAGAAAACTCAGATAACTTCAATGATGAAAAATAAGTTTCATTTTCAAACATGAGAGAGTTGGGTACCCTTAACCTTGTGATATTGTATTGTTCAAGGAAATTAATCACTACTCCTTCATTCACCTTGATCATAGGTATTGCTTCAGTCCATCGCGTAAAATAATCAGTAGCGGTTAGGATATACATGTGTTGTTTGGAGGAATGAGAATTAATCTAACAAATGATGTCCAACCACCATTGTTTCGAAGGGATATTCAACAAAAATAGGTTGGAGTGGGACAATAATTTTATACTCTCTTCCTACAACTTTCTGGCATTCTTTGCAGCTTCGGGAATATGCATGGGTATATTTGAACAGTGTAGGTCAGTAGTATCTAGTTCTCAATATATTGTGAGTTGTTGTGTCTCCTAAAAATGGCCTCCTATTGTTCCATCATGCATATATTTAAGGACTTTATCAGCATATTTTTTTTCAAGGCACCGAAGTAGTGCTCCATCATATTTCTTTCAAAACAGAACATCATGTACTAGCTAATATTGTAGATATTTCAGTCTGAGCTCTCTTTTTTGTTTGGCGTTGAGGTGATCTAGAGTTGTTCCATGTTGAAGTTAATACTTGAGACCATTGTAATATTATCCTTCAATGGTTGGGATGTAAGGATATTGTTGTGTATACATCGTTAGTTCCTCTTACACCTATCCTCTTCTTGATATTCATCATCGGTATTTTGTGTCACCAGTTTGAAAATTCCCTGACCTTTAACGATGTTGGATGGTTTAAAATCCATGTCATATTCTTGTAAGGTTGTCATCCAATTACCTCATCTCTCTCCTATACATATTTGGATGAAAAGAGATATGACCTCTGGATGAGGGACGATAACTTTCATGTGATTCTTCAAAATGTAAGGTCTAAACTATTTGATTGCTTTGTGGATAGAAAAATATTTCTTATCCACCGATGGATAGTTCAAATCAGCGCCTTGTATTCCAGTGCTCATGAATGCGACAGGGTATTTGTCTCCTTCCTCATCCTTCTGTGTGAGCACCATTGCAAGAGAATGATCAGACTCAAAGGTGTACAGTAAGGAGTTCTTATTGAAATCTAGACTTCATAAAGATGGGGTGGCAACTACAACGGCTTTGATGTTCTTGAATGTTTCTTTCTCCAATGTTGTCCATTTGAATTAAACATCTTTCTTAATCATTTTTTGAATTGGTTTATCAATTTCGGAAAAGTATGGAACGAATCTTCTCACAAAGTTGATTTTTCCGAAAAAGGATTGCATTGAATTCCCACTATGTGCTAGAGGGATTTGCAGAATAGATTTTGTTATTTCCAAGTCCAACGAAATTATATCTTTGAAAATCACATGCCCCAGTAGTATTCCTTCTAAAACAGTGAAAGTAGTATTTTTTGGATTCAATGAGATCCCATACTTTCTACATCATTCAAATATTTTTTTCAGATGTCTTGGTTGATCTTCACTTTTATTTGAATAAAAATCGACATCGTCGATATAGACCACCATGCTTTGACTGATTAACCTTTGAAAGAAATATGCATTTCCATTTGAAATGTATCACCTACGTTCATTAAACCAAAGGGTATTCTTCTGTATGAATATGTCCCCCACTTAATCATGAATGTGGTTTTCAATCGGTCGAGTTTTGCCATGAGAACCTGGTTATATCCTGAAAGCCCATCCAATAAAGAAACAACTCAAAGTCGGAGACAAGTTGCAAGATCTGTTCCATGGGGGGAACTGGATAGTTATCTTTGTCAGAAGCCCTATTCAGGTTCCACAAATCTATACATATTCTGATTTCTTCATAATTCTTCATTATGGGAACCATGTTATATACCCAAGTTCAATGAAGAACTTTGAAAATTATTCGGGCATCTAACAGTTTCTTTAGCTCCTTCTAGATAAGAGGTTCGAGAGTTGGATGTATCTTTCTAATATTTTTCTGGAATGGTTTGAAACCCTCTTTAATGGGGTTCACATGTTGGATTATTCAGGTGCCATAATTCTTCTAATCATCATAATTCCAAGCAAATACATCTTGATACCTATTGAAAAATTTTCTGAATGTGTGCATTTCTACCTCTGAACAGTAGGTGCCCAGGTTGACGTACTTGGGTTGTTCATAGGTCCCTATACTGACCATAAAATGCATCATGGTTCAACTGTTGATATTTGGATTAGAAGACCTCTTTAACTTAGATAGCATATTTATCAATAGTTTCTCAAGAGTTAGAACATTCTTCGGGAGGAAGTTTCCTTTTACTTTTCTTTCCTCATCATGATAAGTCTATGGGTCTTGTTGATGGGACTCATCACCAATCACTACATATTTTAATGTATATGAACCGGTAATATAGTTGATAATATGAATATCGTTATTGAATACTCTCCATTTCATGATGTTATCTAGTATTGAAGGCCTGGAAATCATTTCAACGAAAAAACCATCATCAGGAAGTATGAACCTAGATGTACTGGCCAATATATCTGCATCAATATTTTGATTATGAGGTATAAAAGTGATGTTGAATGCGTCGAAAGAGTAGAGAAGATTCCATACCTATTGTTGATATTATTGTATATACAGTGAGAGGAAATGAAAGGTATTTCTTACCTGTCGAACGATTATTTATGAATCATCGAGCACTTTAAGGTACTTCAACTTGAGATCAATGGCATTTTTCAAACCTTGGACTAAGGCTTTGTATTTTGCAGTGTTATTGGTGCATTTAAATTCTAGGATACTGTTGGTTGTGGAGCCTAATTATCTTCTTGATTCAGAGGTCCTTGT